>BOPN01010937.1:0-2500 GCA_017312705.2 Penaeus japonicus
TATATATATATATATATATATACTATCACCATTATCATTTATTCACTAATAATTACCATTCTCCGGAGGATGTAATCTGAGTGTCCGGTGGGTGATAAGGTTCCATTGTCTAAGAAGATGCGAGTCGTTAGAAGCAGGAGTTTCTAAACTTGTTGGATTTTTTTTGTGTAACTTTATGTATGAGGGATACCATATCATCCGTCCTGTCTTTTGATATTATGAAATGATCTAAAAACTTTTTTCGTTTGAAATGAAACATGCAGATAGGCAAATGACGGATATTTCCCCTATTAAATGTGATTTTTAGATCTTCAAAATCCAGTTTCTTTGAGGCAACTGCCCCTACCGTGCAGTTAGGCATGGTTTTCCTGATCTGCACGAATGTTTCTTTTATTTATGAATGAAAACCTGTTGGTGAGTGCGGTTTATGTCAATATTAATCACCCTTCTTGAGCCTTACGTTCTTGTCAATACCCACACTCCTGCGGCACTAGTTTACGTTACTTCTCCACTATTTTCTGTTTTTTTTTTACCTTGCTTCCTTTGATTATCTGGTTCTCCCTTCTCCTTGATTTTCATTATTTCCTCTCGTTCTACTCCTCCTCCACGAGTTTCACATACGACTCGTTTCCTTAATTTTTTCTCGCTTTCTTACCTGTATGAGTTTTAATGTATTACTTGGTTTCTTTTGTTGTCCCGCAACCTTTTCTGAGGTCATGTACTCTTCCCGGAGCCTCTGAGAGTTGAATAGATCTTCGCTTCTGTTTCAGGGGTTTCTTTAGTCTTATGATGTTTATTCTGAATGTAGTAAATATTTCCATGCTCTTATATTAGTGCGAAAAATCGAATAACAGCATAATCATATGCTTTTCCATATTGTATTTCTATGTTTATATGTACATGTCCTGTATTTTTTTTAATTTCAAATGACTGAACAAATTGGAAACAAAATATTACATTGTGTACACGAGTTATGAGAGGCTTAATTTTCAGTGGCAGGGTTGAAGTTGCATCAGACCAACAATATTTTCAAAGCAAGGTTTTATTTCACTTTCGAGGTTTTGTTTCACCATTTTTGTTTTGATATAGTTTATAGCTGATACTCAGTTAAAATGAACGCAGTGTAAATCATTTCCCTGCATTACGGTTACAATATTCTTCCTAAAACACCCTTTCGTTTGACTATCACTATTTCATGTTGTTAGTTTCCTTCGAACCCATACCATAAGTAAAGGTCTTAGCGTATAATGTGTCTTCTCGGCTCACAACATTCTTTTTGGACATTCTGTGATCGGTGGCCTGTTCCTGTAGTGTGCCGAATGATCCCGTTTTTGGTATTGCTTACTATTAGGGATAATAAACCCAATAATATAGTCTAATGATATGTTCAGACAAGACTAATTTGAATATGGCTTGTGGAAGTCTGGTCGTATGAACAACCCGGCCACCTCTCCTTCTCCGACCAAAGAAGACCCAGGCGTGCGCTCGTGAAGACTCGTGAAGAGCGATGTCACCATTGGCTTTCGTACAATTCGCTAGTCACACAGACACAATAATATACAATATTGAATTGATATTTACTTATATGATATACTAAATAGAGTGAGATTCATTTTATTCTTGTAACTGTAAAGCGTAATGATAATGTAAATTCAATCAGTCTACCAATAGGCACTAATGCTGAGGAGAGCGCAGTGCTGCATTTATTCTTCAGTTCTAGCTATGGGAAGGATCGTCTATAGGGAATCAAACTACGAGTCCTTTTGGCCTGAGTTGGTGGTCCCAGGGTCGGATTCTCTAATGCAGTTACGATGGTAATTACGCTGGTAAGTTCTCAGGCTTTAGCTCGCCCAAAAGTTACTAATTAAGGCCACATTTTATTTCTATATACACCTATAATGATTGGAATGATAGCAAGTGTTTATTTTGATATAAACATGACAAAAATAATCAAAATGTTCACGTGGTTGTGGTGAAATTGCAAATAGCCACAGGCCTGCAATAAAATTTTAATGATACATGGAATTAATAGCTTAACGAATTCAAACACATTTCTCTTCTGTGACATAGTTGTCAAATGCGAAAAAAAAATATTTCATGAAGAAATTGGCGATTCATAAGTTAAGGATAAGACAAATATGTAGAGCTGTGGCGAGCCCAGACTGTCAGCGTTAGTGTGTCAAGTTTAAGATTGAGCTTAGTCCTTACCCACCATGGTGCCCAACCACAGCAGTAACCGCCAGGCGATAGTGAAAACTCACGA
The DNA here is from genome assembly GCA_017312705.2 of Penaeus japonicus. Classification (NCBI taxonomy): domain Eukaryota; kingdom Metazoa; phylum Arthropoda; class Malacostraca; order Decapoda; family Penaeidae; genus Penaeus; species Penaeus japonicus. The sequence continues at coordinate 2,264 of BOPN01010937.1, forward strand.
GCTATTTATACGTTCATAAACGACTGAAGCAGCTACTGCGCCTATTGGAGCTCTGAAAAAGGACAACATTGAATATTGAAGTAGCCTACGCACCTATTGAACCTAAGCAAGTCAGTTTTGACTGATCAATAGGAGGTCAACAGACAATAATCATAATTAAGATAATTCATGTTTATTATAATTATTATCATAAAATGCACAAAAAATGCACTTTATTGTACTACATTTGATGGAAGA
>BOPN01010937.1:17500-19268 GCA_017312705.2 Penaeus japonicus
ATCAAGGTTAAACTAATAGCTTTAGCTAGCTAAAACAATCATATAACAAAAAATGAATACATTGCAAGCATCCAAGACAGAGAGCGAGAGAGAGAGAGAGAGAGAGAGAGAGAGAGAGAGAGAGAGAGAGAGAGAGAGAGAGAGAGAGAGAGAGAGAGAGAGAGAGAGAGAGAGAGAGAGAGAGAGAGAGAGAGAGAGAAAGATAGATAGATAGATAGATAGATAGATAGATATAGATAGATAGATATATAGAGAGATAGACAGATAGATAGGAAGATAGAGAAAGATAGAGAGAGAGAGATGGATATATAGATAGAGAGATAGATAGAGAAAGAGAGAGAAAGATAGATAGCGAGATAGATAGATAGAAAGAGAGAAAGAGAGAGAGAGAGAGAGAGAGAGAGAGAGAGAGAGAGAGAGAGAGAGAGAGAGAGAGAGAGAGAGAGAGAGAGAGAGAGAGAGAGAATAGATAGATCGATAGATAGATAGAGAGGGAGAAGGAGAGAGAGTAAGTGTGCTCCATATAGTTTGTGTGGAGCAACAAACCATAAGGTAGTTTGCTTTACTAATAGGCGGTTGAAACCAGTTTAAGGATTAAGAATCCCACAAACTATGTTGTTTGCTGATGATGTAGTAATATGTTCCGAAAGCCGAGTGGAAGTGGAGACAGAGCTAGAAAGATGGAGGTATGCACTAGAGAGGAGGGGACTGAAAGTGAACAGGACCAAGACTGAGTGCATGTGTCTGAATGGAGGTGGTGAGGAGTCAATAAGGCTACAAGGGGAGCAGGTGGCAAAGGTAGAGGAATTCAGGTACTTGGGGTCAACAGTACAAAGTAATGGAGACTGCGGTAGGGAAATAAAGAAGAGAGTGCAAGCGGGTTGGAATGGATGGAGGAAGACTGCACCAGTGATATGTGATAGGAAGGTGTCTGCAGGAATTAAAAGGAAAATTTATAAAAGAATAATTCGTCCTGCCATGCTGTATGGAATAGAACCCATTCCAATGACAAAGAGGCAGGAAGCGGAGATGGAAGTAAGTGAACTAACAATGTTAAGATTTTCCTTGGGTGTGACGAGGGTAGATAAAATCCAAAGTAAATATGGGACCACATATGTGCGGCAATGAAAAGGCACAAGAAGCAAGGCTGAGGTGGTTTGGGCATATGAGGAGGAGGGATGAGGATTATGTGGGGAGGAGGATGTTGGATATGGAGGTACCCGGAAGGAGGAAGAGAGGGAGACCAAAGACAAGGTACGTGGATGCTATAAAGGAAGTCATGGAATTAGTAGGTGTGACTGAGGAATGTGCAGAAGACCGAGCGCGTTGGAGAAAGAGGATCTTCTGTGGCGACCCCTAAATGGGAGCAGCCGAAAGAAAAAAAAAACTAACTTAAGGATGGCATCGTTTTGATTAGGGTTTAGGGACTTAAATAGCATTTGACAATTCAAAGAGAGCAAGTAGTAAACGTGGTAAGGTCGCGTGTTGCTTGATTTGGACGTCGCTGTTATGAAGACTACGTGGTCCAGTCGGGGGGAGAGGTGTTTCCTTGAGAGTGGCTTGAGAGTCGGGGCGCTGGCCCGTCAGGGGGCAGGTTCGGAGGGAGAGCCGCCCCGAGGTTGGCTAACCGAGAGGGTTTGGGTTCAAGTATCTTTTCCTTCTTTCTGGAGGGAGGGAGAAGCAAGGTCTCCTGCCGGTCACCTGGGGCCATCTAGGACATGTCTGAAGAGAAAGAGAAAGAGAGAGAAAGAGAGAGAGAGAGAGAGAG
>BOPN01010938.1:12500-15000 GCA_017312705.2 Penaeus japonicus
AAGGAACTTGGCAGATTTTGCAATTACATCTCTCCCCTCGCCACTGCCTCTGCCACCAGCGTGTCTGTCAACAGCGCCACGACAGTGTGAGAGCCATCTTGCCACCCCCGCTCTTATCGTCCTTTGTCTGCGCTCGTCTCGCTCGAGCCAATTGGATCCTGTAAAGCAGATAATCGTTTCAAATGCATGTGGCACTAACATTGCCATGTAAAGCTTTTAAGTTGCTTCTTTTTACTCTTCTTATTGGCATATATTCCCATTCTCTGATGATCATTGCCCTTTTCATGGTAATGTGCAATACCCTTTTCAGGATTTCATCGTGAATGAGATACTTCACCAATAATTTCCGATCAATATTATCTTGAAATTTTGCCTTTCTTTCTGGGATAAGTTGTCTCGAAAATATATTCTTCCTCGTGGCAATTATTTTTCCTCCCTTAGAATGCTCCCTTCCTTCATTTGCCTCACTCATTGCGACTTCAGCTCATCCGCTCACTGCCACAAGCACCATTGCCAGCGAGCAGCCATCGTAGGGCCGGCCCGGCCCGCCTCGCCGAGAAACGGCTTTCTAGCGTTCGTCCCCGCTGCCTCTGCCAGCCTGGCGGCGCAGACCTATCGCCAGCAACCTCGGTCTGCACTATCATCACCAACGACGACCATCCCCCACCAATAACGACCCAACGCCCCACCCCCTCTCTCCCCTTTACTACCAACATCGTTACGCAACATCGCGAGAGAATTTCCGTAAAAATACAACCATAGATGTCCAATAATCAAGCCACACGATTTACAACCTTTTGAGAAATAATCTTATCGCGACAAAGCTTATTTCCGTCGAATCATGTGATTGGACTTAATCCCCGCCACCAACGTTAAATCCACTGTATTAAGATAGGTGTGGATTGAGGAGATTAGGCAGGTGGATATCGTGTATCAGAAAAATATACAGACACAAACACACACACACACATGCATGTATATATACACAAACGCTCACACACACATACACGCAAACGCACATTCACACATACACACACACACACACATACACAATCACACACATACACAATCACACACACACACATACACAATCATACACACACATAATCATACACATACTCACACACATACGCACATGCACTCAGGCACACACACATATGCAACGATGTATGTCGTGTGTAATTTCTGATTTCCGGTATTATTTTCTCAACGTCGAATATCAATGTATATCTTAAGATATTTAGTGTTATCGCTCAGGTGTTATCGCGTGTTATGCTTTGTGTTGTGTTGAAATAACAAAATGAATGTCACCTGAAGTCTGAAATCTAGGACTGAAAAATATACCTTATGAAGACATTTACAGCACAACACTTATTTGTATTTGAATAAAAGTAAGTGCATACGAAATAATGGCGGGAAAAATAAATATTGCAAAAAAAGGTTTGTAATGCAGTGAATTCATATATGAAGAAGTGTGCAAAGTGAGTGTGAAGTATGAGTGGAATTTGGCATTATGAGTTGAAAACAGAATGACTTTCAAGGTTACGGAGAGTGAACGGAGCGTGTCACTGTCCGTTTTCTATGAGAGGGGAGACCGAAGAGAATTCGAGGGGGTAACTGAAGAAAACAAACCTTTCTCCTGTTATTTACACGTAAAAGAAAACTGTATGGGATTCTTTAAGGTTTACAAGACTTATAGAACTTGAACTTAAACTATATGGCATTTACCAACTTTGAGAATGAGAACTGTTATAAAGACAAACAAATGGACATAGAAAAATAACAAAATTAATGTGAATACGGGCAATGATGATGATGATGATGATGACGGTGATGACGGCGGTGATGGTGATGATGATGATAGTGATGAAGATAACGATGATTGATGATGATGGTGATGATATTAATGATGATAATGATAATAATAATGATGAAGATAATAATAACAATCATGATGATAATGGTAATAACAATAATAATAATGATAATACCAATAGCTATAATGATACTAATAAAAACAATGGTAATGGTTGGATATGCAAAAATGGAATAGGCAAGAATAGTAAAAAGACGTTAAATAACAGTCATAGTAATAATGTAATTGGTGTGTATTACACGCTAATTACCATATTTAATGATATAGTGACTTCTGATAGCTCATTACTTTGACGCTATGTTGATTTTTTTGTTATTTGTCTTTTTATATCTATATTTGTATATCTATATTTATATTTGTATTTTTTTCTAATTATCCATTGTCATCTTTAATATCCTGTAGAGATACATGTATTGTCACACCAATATGTATTCATACACTCATGCCTACATACATGCAGTCGCTTACACACCCGCGCACGATAAATGCTACTTATTGTACCGGATAAAATAATCCATTGAGGATAAAAATGCCTGATCTTGTGCTCGTATGGTTTTAATTGGATAAACTACATGTGTCACACCCACAATAAAAGGACACCAATAACCCATTCGTCTACTGGAC
>BOPN01010939.1:0-2500 GCA_017312705.2 Penaeus japonicus
TATATATAGAGAGAGAGAGAGAGAGAGAGAGAGAGAGAGAGAGAGAGAGAAGAAGATAGATAAATCGGGATCCTAACGTTCGTAGCGGCGGTGGAAAGGGGGATGAGGAACAAAGAAGGATAGAAAACATGGGTGAGATAAGAAAGAAGTGACGCGGGTGGATGAAAGAAGGGAATAACAGAGAACAAAGGAGAACAGGATGAGGTAGACGACACCAGAATCAAATGGTTGATGCACAGAAAAAAGAGAACGTGTCGGCGGTCTCTCATCTGGTTATCTCCTTGGTTCATTGGTTTAACAAACTTAGCATAGCAAGGAGTTGACTTCGTAACGGGAGGGTGGGGGTGCAGCAGAGGCGAGAGGTCGGTAGAGACGTCACTACCACGGCGACAGCTAACGGACTGAGTGTTTGACCTTTTGCTTGACCTCAGTCGGCTTCCTCTCGGATAATCAGTCCACGCTTTTCCTCTGACCGCGTGGAAGGATGGTCTCCACGGGAGAGTGTTCAAGAAGTGATTCGTCATCTTGGATTTGCCATCTTAACAGTCTCTGGCATATCTGACAGAGAGAGAGAGAGAGAGAGAGAGAGAGAGAGAGAGAGAGAGAGAGAGAGAGAGAGAGAGAGAGAGAGAAAGAAAGAGAGAGATGGAGAGAGAGTGAGATAGATAGATAGAGAGAGAGAGAGAGAGAGCGAGAGAGAGGTTGAGAGTGAAAGAGAGAGAGTGTGTATGTGAATGTGTGTGTGTCTGTATCTGTGTCTGTATAATGCGTTCGCGTGTGTCTGCCTATCTGTCTGTCTGTATCTATATCTATGTATATGCTTTCGTGTGTGTGTGTGTGTGTGTGTGTGTGTGTGTGTTTGTGTGTGTGTACTGTGCATACTTGTGCACAAGTACTTTCACTCTATTTTTCAGTAATTAAGGGTAAGGGGGATGTAGGGGGAGGGGGGAGGTTGCAGTGGGGTGGCGTGCCTGGAGCACTTCGCTTTTTACATTAATTATAGACGAAAACCTGGTCACGTTATTGCGTATATCAGCTGGTTGTTTATTAAATGTGCAACGCAACTCTATGGACATATTAATATTTAGAGGAAAAATGGGCAAACCAATTAATTATTCTTTTGATGATTTAGAAATAACGTGATTATTCCATCTGACAATGTCGGGATACATAATTACATAATCCTTGAAATAATACATCCGGAGAGGGAATTGCCGCAAAAGTATTTTGAATGAAAACGGGGTTACAATGCAAATTTAAGATATAATGATTGCATCGCGGTGAGTTATATTTAAGAATTATTAAAACGCATTTTTTACTAATAAGGGAAATAACAATTACAGCTTAATGGATACCCGAGAGAGAGAGAGAGAGAGAGAGAGAGAGAGAGAGAGAGAGAGAGAGAGAGAGAGAGAGAGAGAGAGATGAGGGGGAGAGATAGATAAACAAAGAGATTTTTATATATTAGACAGACTTATAATCATCCTCCGTGTTATTATAACTACTTTGTTGGCGAAGGTCAAGACAGGATGACCTCACGCAAATCCAGCTATCAAGATTCAGCTCGACTGTGGCTGATAGTCAGGACACACTCCCCTCCCCAGTATGCCCTTGCCAGGCATGCCTCCTGTGACCTCTAAAGGACTGTACCAAGAATTCACGGACCAGACCTGGTGACCTTTGCGCAATTGTTGGCTTTACCCCTCGAGGGGATAGGGCCGGCCGATAGCTTAGTCCCTCAAGATAACAACTTGAATAATTCAGCTAACCGGAAAGTATCTTGATTTCACCAATAGAGCTCACACAGCTGATCGCTAGTTTCCCTATACCAAACAGGGAAAACCAAGCAGAGTAACCCATTACAGGGAGGTTGGGAGAGAGGAAATGAGCGAGGAAGTGACAGGGAGAGGGAAAGGCAGAGAGAGAGGGAGTGTGCAAGAGTGAAAGAGAGATAGAAAAATAGAAAGAGAGAGAGAGAGACGAGAGAGAGAGATAGTGACGAGATAGAGAAACAAACAGACAGACAAACAGAAACAGAGACAGAGTGTGACATGTCATTTCCCTCGCCGGTCTATCCGCTCTTTTCGCGTGGATGATTCGACGGAAGGAAGAAAATTATCTGCAAAAGATTTCCTGAAAAAAAAAAAATCATTGTCTTCTCTCGTTTACTCCTTTCTTCATTCACTTCTTTTTTTTCTTACAAATACTTTGTTTTCTTCTTGTTTTGGGAGTTGTTACTGTATTTCGTTGAATTTGTTCTTTAACGGATTTAATGGCTTTGCTCTGAACTGCATTACACTTTAATATTTATCAACTAATGACAATTATCTTGATAAGGATGATGATAATGTCAATGATCATAATAATGATGATTCTGATAAGAGTAATAATAATGATAATGATAATAACAATAATAATAATAATGATAATAATAACAATGATAATAATAATGATAACAACAATAATAATAATGATAATAACAATAATAATAACAATGATA
>BOPN01010940.1:7500-10000 GCA_017312705.2 Penaeus japonicus
AGAGATAGAGACAGAGTAAAGAAAAAGAGAGAGAGAGAGAAAGGAGAAGAGGAGACAGGAGATTCCCAGATTCGAAATGCCTCCGTGGCACCCTCGCCTCTCCGCCTCCGCCCTCAGTGCCATCAGGGGTCGATGAGGTGAGAGCAGAGGCACTTGCCCCTTCCGAAGGGAGGATTGATTTACCCTGCGATAAAGAGGGTTAGATTACAATGAGAAAGGGGAGGGAGAGGGAGGGAGGGGGGAGAGAGGGAGAGGGGAGGGAGAGGGAGAGACGGGAGGAGGGAGAGAGGGGGGAGGGGAGGGGAGAGGAGGGAGAGAGGGAGAGGGAGGGAGGGAGGGAGGGAGAGGAGGGAGGGGGAGAGGGAGAGAGAAGAAGGGGAGGGAGGGGAGGGAGGGGGGAGAGAGGGAGAGGGGAGGGAGAGGGAGAGACGGGAGGAGGGAGAGAGGGGGGAGGGGAGGGGAGAGGAGGGAGAGAGGGAGAGGAGGGAGAGAGGGAGGGGGAGGGGTGAGGGAGAGAGGGGGAGGAGGGAGGAGAGGAGGGAGAGAGAGGGAAGGGTAGAGGAAGGAGAGAGGGGGAGAGGGAGAGAGAAGAAGGGGAGGGAGGGGGAGGGGAGGGAGAGAGGGGGAGAAGGAGGGGGAGAGGGGAGGGAGAGAGAGAGAGAGAGATGGGGGGGGGGGGGGAGGCGGAAGAGAAGTAATACCATTATCGCAAACATCCTCCCCCACTCACACCTCCCCCACGACCAGCCCCCCCCCCATCTCCACCCCCCCCTCTACCCTATCCCGAACACCAACGTATCTACTCCATTATCCCTAAAACCTTAATACCCCAAACCCTAAAATCCTAAATTTCCTAAAACCCTAAAATTCCTAAAAACCCTAAAGTCCTTAAACCGAAGAACCCATAAACCTTAAGAACATAAAACCCCTAAAACCTTTAAACCCAAAAACCCTAAAATCCTTAAACCCTTAGACCCTTAAACGAAAAACCTAAAACCCTTAAACCTTTAAACACCAAAACCCTGAAACCCAAAAATCCTTAAACTCTTAGGCCCTTAAACCGAAAAACCCTAAAACCCTAATTCCTAAACCCTTAGACCCTTAAACCGAAAACCGAAAAACCCTAAACCCCTAATCCCTAAACCCTTAAACCCCTAAACTCCTTACCGAAAAACCTTAAACCCCTAACCCCTAAGCCCCTAAACCCCTTAAACCGAAAAACACCTAAACCCCTAAAACCGGACCCATCACGCCATTACCATTTCCCAGACGTCGCCCACAACCCACATCCCCAAATCCCTCATACCCCGTCAGACACCCCTCCCCCCTCCTTCCGCCCACCCACACTTGACCCACCACCCACACTTCGCCCACCATCCCTACTTGACCCACCCACTACACACACCACCCACCACCCACCACCCATTCAAGCTCGTTCTCCCCCTCTACCCCCAACCCACCCCTACCCTACCCCATCCCAACCCACCCTAACCCTACCCCAACCCACCCCAACCCTACCCCACCCCACCCCACCACTCGGTTGCCGGTGTCATTTGTCAGTGGTGTGGCGGCCCGTGTTGGTTAATGTTTACAATCTCGGCGAAGTCATATTTCACGCGAAACCCCCGCGCCGGCGAGATCGCTCAGGGTTGGGGGGTGAGGGGGGAAGTGGGAGAGGGAGGGGTTGGGGGGGAAAGGTGGGAGGGTGGAAAGGAGGGGAAAGGTGGGAGGGGAAGGTGGGAGTGGAGGGTGGGAGGGGGAGGTGGGGAGGTGAGGGAGGGGGGAAAGGGAGGGGAAGTGGAGGGTGAGAGGGGGAGGTGGGAGGGGGGAAAGGGGGTAGAGGAGGGGAGGGGAGGAGTGGGGGGAGAGAGGGTAGAGGAAAGGTAGAGGAGGGAGAGGTGGGAGGGAGGAGAGGAAGAGTAGGGGGAAAGGGGAGGGGGGAAAGGGGGTAGGGGGATCGAGGGAGAGCAGGGTGGGGTGTGGGAAGGGAAGGAGGGGGTCGAGGAGGGAGATGAGAAAGGGATGGGAAGGGGGGAGGGTGGGAGGGAGGTAAAGGGAAATATAAGGAGGGACAAAGTGGGAGGGTGGGTGGAAGGGAGAGAGAGAGAGAGAGAGAGAGAGAGAGAGAGAGAGAGAGAGAGAGAGAGAGAGAGAGAGAGAGAGAGAGAAAGAGAAAGAGAGAGAGAGAGCGAGAGCGAGAAAGGAAAAGAAAAAGAGAGAGAGAAAAGAGAAAGAATTGGAGAAACAGAGCGAGAAAAGAGACAAAAAAAACAGGAGAAAGAGCGAGACAAACACACACAGAAAAAAAAGAGGAGGCCGGGCTGTTTATCAACCTCAGCTGATGCGCTTTGGCCTGAGAGAGAGAGAGAGAGAGAGAGAGAGAGAGAGAGAGAGAGAGAGAGAGAGAGAGAGAGAGAGAGAGAGAGAGAGAGAGAGAGAGAGAGAGAGAGAGAGAGAGAGGGAGAGAGAGAGAGAGAGAAAGAGAGAGAGAGAGAGAGAG
>BOPN01010942.1:15043-17543 GCA_017312705.2 Penaeus japonicus
TTTGACCATCTACCTGTATCTAAATCAACACATCAATACATTTGTCTCTCTATATCAAAATCTATATTTCCACCAATCTATCTGACTCTCTCTATCTATCGTTCTACCAACAATTATCTATCTATATATCTATCTATCAATATAAACAACAGTCCCTAAATTCAAGACAGTCCCCCCTGAAGCCTCCTCACCTCTTAGAAAACGGAGAAAGCGGAAGGTAAGATAACGCGTTGACAAGTAATGGCTTTTCAACTACACTGCTAAACCCTTTTTCTCCCCCTCTCTCCTGCTCATAATTTCCTCTGCTGATGCCATAAATATCGTAGCAGAAGCGGGTGTCGAAGAGTGTGCCCCTGGGTACTTAGCCGCGGGCAATTCTCTGCTTCCTGTCAGCTTCGGAAATGTGGTTTTGGAATGATTTTGCTAACGTGTGGCTTCGTGTTTGCGTGCATATTTTTTAGGTATTTAGTGACTGTTTTTTTATTACTTTTTTTTAATCTCATTTATTTTTTTTGTCATTCTGTTTTCTCTGTTTGTTTTGTGTGTGCTTGTGGTTTTGTTTCCTTTTTTTTTTTTTTTTTTTTTTTTGGTATTGGTAGTTGAACGTTTTTTTTCTGACTGTCTGTGTGTCTGTATGTGTTTTTCTCTTTCTCTCTCTCTCTCTCTCTCTCTCTCTCACTTTCTCTCACTTCCTCCTTCTCTTCCTCTTTTCTTCCTTCTCTCCCTCTCTTCTTCCTTCTCTCCCTCTCTTCCTCCTTCTCTTCCTCCTCCTTCTTTCCCCCTTCCCCCCTCTCTCTTTCCCTCCCTCCCTCTCCTTCCTCCTCCTCTTCCCCCATCTGTAACTACCCCCCCCCCCTCTTCCCCCGCAAAGATCCGCCTTATTGACTAGCAATTAATTCCACCTTTTGAAAGATCCTCACGAGTCTCTTCCTCCCCCCCCCCCCCTTTGCCTCCTCCTCCCCCCTCTCCTCCCCCAATCACCTTCTGCCTCTCGTCTTCCTCCTCCTTCTCCTCCCTCCCTTTTTTCCTCTCACTAGTCTTCCTCCTCCTTCACCTCTTCCCTCCATATCTATTTCTCCTCCTCCACCTTTCCTTTCTTCCTCTTCCTCCTCCTCCCTCCTTTTCTTCTTCCTCCTCCTCTCTCCCTTTCTTCCTTCTCCTCCACCTTCCCTTTCTTTCTCTTCCTCCTCCTCCCTCCCTTTCTTCCTCCTCCTCCTTCTTCTCCCTCCCTTTCTTCCTCTTCCTCCTCCTCTCTCCCTTTCTTCCTCCTCCTCCACCTTCCCTTTCTTCCTCTTCCTCCTCCCCCTCTCTCTCTCTGTTTCTCTCTCTCTCTCTCTCCCTTTCTCTCTCTCTCCTCCCTCCCTTTCTTCCTCCTCCTCCTCCTATCTCCCTTTCTTCCTCTTCCTCCTCCTCCCTCCTTTTCTTCCTCTTCCTCCTCCTTTCTCCCGTCTTCCGCTTCTTCCTTATCCTCTCTCCTCCTCCACGCCCTCCCTCCTCCTCCTCCTTCTCTACGCCTTCTTCTTCGTTTTCACCTCTTCTTCTCCTCCTCTCTCTCTCTTCTACTCTCCTTTGTTCTCCCTTCTCCTCTTTCTCCCCATCCCCTCCCCACCCCTCCTATCTCCTTTGTTCCTTTTATCATTTTGTATTTTTCGTTTTTTCCTTTTCTTTTCTTTCTTCGTCTTTCTTTTTGTCTTTAATTCTCTTCTTCGTATTTCTTCTCCTACATTTTTTTTAGGTTTAATGTTGTTTTTTCGTCTTTTTAGTTTGTCTTTATTTTCCCTTTATCAAATTTATTCTTCTTATGTTTCATCTTTCTTTTCTTCTTCTTATCTTTCCTATCTTCTACTTCTTCCTTTTCCTCTTCCTGCCTCCTTTTCCTCCTCCTTATTTGTTTGTTTGTTTGTTTTTCTTATGTTTCATCTACTTTTCTTCTTCTCTTTCCTTTCTCCTACTTCTTCTCCTCTTCCTCCTTTTCCGCCTCCTACCCTCCCCACCCACCCTCTCTCCTACCCATCTGTTCCCTCCCTCTCACCCGCCCTCACCCCTCTTACCTCTCCCCCACCTACCCCCTCATACCTCACACCTTCCCCATACCTACCACCCTTACCTCCCCTATCCCCCTACCCCCTACCCCCTCACCCCATCCCCCATTCCCCCATCGCCTACCCCCTACCCCCATCTCCCTACCCCCATTCCCCCTCATCCCCATCCCCCATCCCCCTACCCCCTTAACACCCCCATCCCCTCCATCGCCTACCCCTTCACCCCATCCCCACCATCTCCATCCCCCCATCCCCCAACTCCACCATCTCCATCCCCCTCACCCCCCATCCCCCTCACCCCATCCCCCTACCCCCTCACCCCCTCACCCCTATCCCCCCCCATCCCCCCGCACCAAGACGCACCGCCGAACAGGTGTTGGAAGATTCAGGAAGGGGTGGGGGAAGGGGTGGGAGGAAGGGGTGGGGGGGGAAGGGGTGGGGGAGGGAGGGAGGAGGTG
>BOPN01010943.1:17500-19218 GCA_017312705.2 Penaeus japonicus
GTTTGCGATGTTCAAAAGAAATGCCTAATTACAACCACCTGACATAATTTCTCCTTTTTATCAGCTCGTAATTAGTATGTAAATTGAACTTTACATATTTAAGAGCTTTCATTTATAATTCTGTATTGCTCCCGTCTGTCAGAGCTGAAAGAAGAGCATATACCGAGCATATATGATATAATTTAGTATAATCATTGGGACGAACTAGAGTATCTTTACTTCATACAGATATGATAAAAGTAGTGATGAAATAATAATAGTAATAATAATGTTAATGTATTGATAATATTAGCGAACAAATACAAGCCACATAATGAATAGGATCTCAATATGATGAGATAAAAGTAAAGATAAGATAGTGAGCGATGTTTACAAATGTTTCCAGCTACGATATGTCAGGAAGAGAAGGTGAAATAAGACTTCGCTAAGGATAAGCCAGATTTGTGGAGCAGATGCTACGCCGGGCTTGTATGCAGTGACGCGAGCCCGCCTGTGTCAGCGTGTGCTGACTCGTGAGAGAATGTGCCAACGAGTGTTGACTCGATCTGAGCTTGGTCCTTACCCAACGCAGTGCCCAGCTACGTCGGTAACCGCCAGGTGACAGTGGAAACTCACGAGTCTGGGCGGGACTCGATCTGCAGACCACGGGGAGGTGAAGTCGACACGCTACCAATGAGCTAACCAGACGGCTTAAGACTTCGCCATTGCTTCCGGTACATCACGCATATCGACGATCTTGTAGCCTGGTGCAAGGCGGAGGCGGTTAGCAAAAGTTGGTCGGATGATTCGTAATGGAGTTTGCAATATAATGAACCTTATGATTCTTGACAATCAGTGTTTTAGAATTATTTGTGTTCTATATCCAGGGATAAGTTAACTTAGTTTGATTGTAGGTTCTTGATCCACAAATCAAAATAGTATTGTATGATATGTTACTCTGTGCTAAAATATAATCTAACGCGGCAGACACAGTACCACATATATCTCAACATTGAAATATCGTTATATGATGACCCTTCGAATGACGATATTTGCATACATAATATAGATATGTACTTACACTAGACAGCAAAGGAATGCAAGCAAACTGAATTGAAAATCGCCAACAGATATCTTTAATCCTCTAAGCATTGTGTGCAATTCATCAACCGCTCACCCAGGTTGAATTGTATTGGGAAAATTCCAAATTGTCATTGCCGCTAATAAAACAATCATCAGTGCCTAATAATCTCATAATCTTATTCAATCCTGGATTCACACCTCTTTTAATCATGAGCAAATCATAAATTTATAGACTGGGTGACAAATACAAACATAAAGGTGTAAAAAAAAGCTATACAATACTACTACTACTAACCCGGTAGGTGAAGCCTAACTTTGGTGTCTGTAAGTAGATATAGCATTTATTGTTGATATTCAATTACAAGTTGGTTTGAAACGAACTTGGTATAATAAAAAAATATATAAAAAAATCCTACCGTACATTAATGAAAAATAGTTATTGATTAACGATGTGTCTCCTATTACCTGCTTCTCCTATTATGTTAGGACATGTACATGTGAGTATATATGTATATACATATATATAAATATATGTATATATATATATACATAATATATATATATATATATATATATATATATATATATATATATATGTATGTATAGATATAGATATAGATATATATATATATGTATATATGTATATATATATATAT
>BOPN01010945.1:7500-11125 GCA_017312705.2 Penaeus japonicus
AAGTTCTCATCTTCCGCAACCTGCTCTCCCCGTCCTTTCTATCTCTGTCCTTCCTCTCCTCTCCTTTCACCATCCCCCTCCTCTTTTTACACTTTCTTTCCTTTCTTTGTTTTCCCTACTCCCTCCCTCCTTCCTCCTTTCATCTCCTTCCTACCTCTTTCCCTCTCCCCCTATCTTCCCTCCTTCCCCTCTCCTCCTTCTACCTTTCTCTCCTTCTCCTCCTTCTACCTTCTCTCCTTCTCCTTCCCTCTTTCCATCTCCTTCCTGCCTCCTTCCCTCTCCTCCCATCTTCTCTTCTCTTCCCTCTCCCTCCTTCTTCCTCTTTCCTCCCCCTTCCCCCCTCCCTCCCCCCACCCTTTTCCCCTTCCCCCTCCACCGCCCTTCTTCCCTCTCCCTCCCTTCTACTCCTCCTTTCCCTTACCTCCTTCCCTCTCCCTCCCTTCTACCTTCTCTCCTTCTCTCTCTCTCCTTTCCTGCCTCCTTCCCCTCTCCCCCCTTACTTTCCTTCTCCCTCCCCTTGATTTTTCCTCTGCTTCCCTCTCCTTCCCTATTCTCTCTCCTTCTCCCTCCCCCTTTCTTCTCCCTCCTTCCCCTCCTTCCTCCCCTCCCTTCCTTCCCTCCTTCCCTCTCCCTCCCTTCTACCTTCTCTCCTTCTCTCCTCTCCTCTTTCCTGCCCTCCTTCCCCTCCCCCCCAGCCTCTCCCTCCTTCCTCTCCCCCTTATCTTCCTTCCTCTCCTCCTCCTCCTTCCCCTTCCTTCTTCCCTCCCCCTCCTTCCTTCCCCTTCCCCTCTTCTCCGCCTTTCCTCCCCCTCCCCCCAGGATCGTCGAAGCCACGCCACCGCCCCGCGTCCGTTCGCAAAAGGCTTCTGATTGGTGCTAGATTGTGATTTCGCGTGTGCAGCGGCGACCACAGGCAGGCTGGGTTGCAAGCGAGCGTGCGAGAGTAGGAGGGAGAGGGAGGGAGGGAGTGGGAGGGAAGGAGAGGGAGTGGGAGGGAGGGAGGGAGGGAGTGGGAGGGAAGGAGAGGGAGTGGGAGGGAGGGAGGGAGGGGGAGGGAGGGAGGGAGTGGGAGGGAGGGAGTGGGAAGGAGGAAGAGGGTAGGATTGGGAGTGGGAGGAAGGGAGGGAGGAAGGGAGGGAGGGGGAGGAAGGGAGGGAGGGAGGGAGGGAGGGTAGGAGTGGGAAAATGGGAAGGAGGGAGGGAGAGGAAGAGAGGGAGGGGGAGCAGGGAGGGAAGAGGAAGGAGGGAGAGGGAAGGAAAGAGGGAGGGAGGGGAGTGGGGAGGGAGGGAGGGAAGGGAGGGAGGGTGTGGGAGGGAGGGAGAGGGAGGGAGGGGAGGGGAGGGGGAGGGAGGGGGGGGGAGAGGGAGGGAGGGAGAGGGAGGGAGGAAGGGAGGGAAGGAGGGAGGAGGGAGGGAGGGAGGGAGGGGGAGGGAGGGGAAGGAGGGAGGGAGGGAGGGGAGGGAGGGAGTGGGAAGGAGGGTGGGAAAAGGAGGGAGGAAGAAGGAAGGGAAAAGAAAGGAGGAAGGGAGGGAGAGGGAAGGAGGAAGGGAAAAGGAGGGAGAAAGGGAGGGAGGAAGGAGAGGGAAGGAGGAAGGGAAAAGGAGGGAAGGAGGGGGGGAAGGAGAGGGAGGAAAGACAATAGAAGGAGGGATGAGAGGAGGGAGGAAGGGAGGAGATGTTGGGAGGGTGGATGAGGATGAAGGATGAGGAGAGTGTGTAGGTGTTGGTGGGTGGAGGGAGATGGGGGGGGGGGGAGGTAGGGGGAGAGGTGGGGAGAGACTGAAGAAGGGAGGAGGTGTAGGAAGATTTTAAGGAGGAAGAGAAGGAAGGAGGAATGGGAGGGGGTGAAGAGAAGGAAGGGGTAAGGGGAGGGAAGGAAGGGAAGAGGAGGGAAAGGCCTTTTAAGGAGATGGAGAAGGAAGGAGTGAGAGGGGGAGCAGGGGAGGGAAGAGAAGGAGGGGAAGGCCTTTTAAGGAGATGGAGAAGGAAGGAGAAGGGGGAGAGAGTTCAACCAAATAATCGCTTCTATTTTTCTCCTGTTCTCTCTTTCTTTCTTTTTTCTTCTTCTTCTTTTTTCTTAATCTTTCTGGACTTCTTAATCTATCTGTTCGTCCCTTTCTACGTCATAAAGTAATCCGTTCATTTAAAACTTTATCAGTTTTCATTCCTTCACTTCTTTCTACGTTTACTTATTTATCATTATCATTATCATTATTATCCTTCACTTCTCTCTACGTTTACCTGGCCCCTTCTTGAGGACGCTGGCTCGTTACGTAATAAGTTCTGAATCAGGGAACAATTAGGCGCTGTTCGGAGCATGGAATACTGATAACCTTGATAAAGATAGTGATAAAAGGCCCATGATAAACAAGGATGACAATGCGAACATGAAATGATGATATTGTGGTGTAGTTTACTGAGCATGAAACTCATTCTTACTCATGCACACACGCACACACACACACTCACACACACACACACACACACGAACACACACATACATACATACACACTCACACACACACATACACGCATAGATACATACACACAGCATATATGCATAGATACGGACGCACACATACATGGGCACGTGAGTGTGTGTATGTGTATAAATGTGTGTGTATGTGTGTGTGTGTGTGTGTGTATGTGTGTGTGTGTGAATGTGTGTGTGTGTGTGTGTGTGTGTGTGTGTGCATACAAAAAAATTGCACATGTATCTTTTTTCTCCCCCTAATAAAGTGGCAATGTCAATATCATAATTGCATTAGCGGAACAAGAGGATAATCACCTCGCAGGCGGGCCATCGTTAAAGCAAGCGGCTTGTCGTTATAACTCTAATAATTACACTCAATGCCATCAGCACGCACGCACGCCCACCCACAGACGCCCATCGCTCTCCTACAAACCCACGCATGCTCATACCCGCACACGCACACGCACTCACAACAAGTGCTTACCTTCCTTTAACTGATCGACGCATAAACTCACTGCTTGCTCTCAGCTGTGTAGTTAGTCTCATATATCCACCCATGCTACTACCATCGCTCACCACCCATGTCTTCTCTCACGCCCACGTCAGCAATGTTTTTTTCTCTACTAAATCGATATCTGTTTTGACTTTTTTGGTCCCTCACTCTCCAACTGATTTGTATTTCGACTTACGCCTCCATCTTATTCTCTCTACACCCACGCTCATACCCATACGCAGGCCTAATATTCCTACGCCCACGCCCACCGCCCAAACTGAAACCCACTCCCCACCCACACCACGCGCCCACGCCCTATCACAATCTCTGCTGCACAAAAACATGGGTTCTGTCCCCTGTCGCATTCCTTTGAGACGAGGGCGTGGCCAGCGAAAGGCTTAAACTGTTTTTATGATCAAATTCAAAATTTCAAAAATAACGGATGACAAAAGAAAAAAAAAGGTGGGGGGAGACATAGAGTCTTTTTCCCTTTTTTTTCTTCTTAGAATAAAGAGAATTATAAAGAATAGATAGTAATGAAAGAGAGAAGGAAGGAGAAGAAAAGAAAATAGACGAAAATAGCATAAGGTTTGGAAGAGAAGCTCGTGCGGCGGAGGCACGAACTAAGAGGGGGTGGGGGGTGGAGGGAAGAGGAGGG
>BOPN01010946.1:7500-15000 GCA_017312705.2 Penaeus japonicus
TTTTGTTGTTGTCGTTGTTTATGTGTTTTTGTTGCTGTCGTCGTTGTTTATGTGTTTTTGTTGCTGTCGTCGTTGTTTATGTGTTTTTGTTGTTGTCGTCGTTGTTTATGTGTTTTTGCTGTTGTCGTCGTTGTTTATGTGTTTTTGCTGTTGTCGTCGTTGTTTATGTGTTTTTGCTGTTGTCGTCGTTGTTTATGTGTTTTTGTTGTCGTCGTCGTTGTTTATGTGTTTTTGTTGTTTATGTGTTGTTGCTATTGTCGTCGTTGTTTATGTGTTTTTTGTCGTTGTTGTCGTCGTTGTTTATGTGTTTTTGTTGTTTATGTGTTTTTGCTGTTGTCGTCGTTGTTTATGTGTTTTTTTTTTTTTGTTGTCGTCGTTGTTTATGTGTTTTTGTTGTCGTCGTCGTTGTTTATGTGTTTTTGTTGTCGTCGTCGTTGTTTATGTGTTTTTGTTGTTTATGTGTTTTTGTTGTTGTCGTCGTTGTTTATGTGTTTTTGTTGTTGTCGTCGTTGTTTATGTGTTTTTGTTGCTGTCGTCGTTGTTTATGTGTTTTTGTTGCTGTCGTCGTTGTTTATGTGTTTTTGTTGCTGTCGTCGTTGTTTATGTGTTTTTGTTGTTTATGTGTTTTTGCTGTTGTCGTCGTTGTTTATGTGTTTTTGTTGTCGTCGTCGTTGTTTATGTGTTTTTGTTGTCGTCGTCGTTGTTTATGTGTTTTTGTTGTCGTCGTCGTTGTTTATGTGTTTTTGTTGTTTATGTGTTTTTGCTGTTGTCGTCGTTGTTTATGTGTTTTTGTTGTCGTCGTCGTTGTTTATGTGTTTTTGTTGTCGTCGTCGTTGTTTATGTGTTTTTTTTTTGTTGTTGTCGTCGTTGTTTATGTGTTTTTGTTGTCGTCGTCGTTGTTTATGTGTTTTTGTTGTCGTCGTCGTTGTTTATGTGTTTTTGTTGTTGTCGTTGTTTATGTGTTTTTGCTGTTGTCGTCGTTGTTTATGTGTTTTTGCTGTTGTCGTCGTTGTTTATGTGTTTTTGTTGTCGTCGTCGTTGTTTATGTGTTTTTGTTGTCGTCGTTGTTTATGTGTTTTTGTTGTCGTCGTCGTTGTTTATGTGTTTTTGTTGTCGTCGTCGTTGTTTATGTGTTTTTGTTGTTTATGTGTTTTTGTTGTTGTCGTTGTTTATGTGTTTTTGCTGTTGTCGTCGTTGTTTATGTGTTTTTGCTGTTGTCGTCGTTGTTTATGTGTTTTTGTTGTCGTCGTCGTTGTTTATGTGTTTTTGTTGTCGTCGTTGTTTATGTGTTTTTGTTGTCGTCGTCGTTGTTTATGTGTTTTTGTTGTCGTCGTCGTTGTTTATGTTTTTTTGTTGTCGTCGTCGTTGTTTATGTGTTTTTGTTGTTTATGTGTTTTTGCTGTTGTCGTCGTTGTTTATGTGTTTTTGTTGTCGTCGTCGTTGTTTATGTGTTTTTGTTGTCGTCGTCGTTGTTTATGTGTTTTTGTTGTCGTCGTCGTTGTTTATGTGTTTTTGTTGTCGTCGTCGTTGTTTATGTGTTTTTGTTGTCGTCGTCGTTGTTTATGTGTTTTTGTTGTCGTCGTTGTTTATGTGTTTTTGTTGTCGTCGTCGTTGTTTATGTGTTTTTGTTGTCGTCGTTGTTTATGTGTTTTTGTTGTCGTCGTCGTTGTTTATGTGTTTTTGTTGTCGTCGTCGTTGTTTATGTGTTTTTGTTGTCGTCGTCGTTGTTTATGTGTTTTTGTTGTCGTCGTTGTTTATGTGTTTTTGTTGTCGTCGTCGTTGTTTATGTGTTTTTGTTGTCGTCGTCGTTGTTTATGTGTTTTTGTTGTCGTCGTTGTTTATGTGTTTTTGTTGTCGTCGTTGTTTATGTGTTTTTGTTGTCGTCGTCGTTGTTTATGTGTTTTTGTTGTCGTCGTTGTTTATGTGTTTTTGTTGTCGTCGTCGTTGTTTATGTGTTTTTGTTGTCGTCGTCGTTGTTTATGTGTTTTTGTTGTCGTCGTTGTTTGCGTGTTTTTGTTGTCGTCGTCGTTGTTTATGTGTTTTTGTTGTCGTCGTTGTTTATGTGTTTTTGTTGTCGTCGTCGTTGTTTATGTGTTTTTGTTGTCGTCGTCGTTGTTTATGTGTTTTTGTTGTTTATGTGTTTTTGCTGTTGTCGTCGTTGTTTATGTGTTTTTGTTGTCGTCGTCGTTGTTTATGTGTTTTTGTTGTCGTCGTCGTTGTTTATGTGTTTTTGTTGTTTATGTGTTTTTGCTGTTGTCGTCGTTGTTTATGTGTTTTTGTTGTCGTCGTCGTTGTTTATGTGTTTTTGTTGTCGTCGTTGTTTATGTGTTTTTGTTGTCGTCGTTGTTTATGTGTTTTTGTTGTCGTCGTCGTTGTTTATGTGTTTTTGTTGTCGTCGTTGTTTATGTGTTTTTGTTGTCGTCGTTGTTTATGTGTTTTTGTTGTCGTCGTTGTTTATGTGTTTTTGTTGTCGTCGTCGTTGTTTATGTGTTTTTGTTGTCGTCGTTGTTTATGTGTTTTTGTTGTCGTCGTCGTTGTTTATGTGTTTTTGTTGTCGTCGTTGTTTATGTGTTTTTGTTGTTTATGTGTTTTTGCTGTTGTCGTCGTTGTTTATGTGTTTTTGTTGTCGTCGTCGTTGTTTATGTGTTTTTGTTGTCGTCGTCGTTGTTTATGTGTTTTTGTTGTCGTCGTTGTTTATGTGTTGTTGTTGTCGTCGTTGTTTATGTGTTTTTGTTGTCGTCGTTGTTTATGTGTTTTTGTTGTCGTCGTTGTTTATGTGTTGTTGTCGTCGTTGTTTATGTGTTTTTGTTGTCGTCGTTGTTTATGTGTTTTTGTTGTCGTCGTTGTTTATGTGTTTTTGTTGTCGTCGTTGTTTATGTGTTTTTGTTGTTGTCGTCGTTGTTTATGTGTTTTTGTTGTCGTCGTTGTTTATGTGTTGTTGTTGTCGTCGTTGTTTATGTGTTTTTGTTGTCGTCGTTGTTTATGTGTTGTTGTTGTCGTCGTTGTTTATGTGTTGTTGTTGTCGTCGTTGTTTATGTGTTTTTGTTGTCGTCGTTGTTTATGTGTTTTTGTTGTCGTCGTTGTTTATGTGTTGTTGTCGTCGTTGTTTATGTGTTTTTGTTGTCGTCGTTGTTTATGTGTTTTTGTTGTCGTCGTTGTTTATGTGTTTTTGTTGTCGTCGTTGTTTATGTGTTGTTGTTGTCGTCGTTGTTTATGTGTTTTTGTTGTCGTCGTTGTTTATGTGTTGTTGTTGTCGTCGTTGTTTATGTGTTTTTGTTGTCGTCGTTGTTTATGTGTTGTTGTCGTCGTTGTTTATGTGTTTTTGTTGTTGTCGTTGTTTATGTGTTTTTGTTGTCGTCGTTGTTTATGTGTTGTTGTCGTCGTTGTTTATGTGTTTTTGTTGTTGTCGTTGTTTATGTGTTGTTGTTATCGTCGTCGTTGTTTACGTGTTTTTGCTGTTGTCGTCGTTGTTTATGTGTTGTTGTTGTCGTCGTTGTTTATGTGTTTTTGTTGTTTATGTGTTGTTGTTGTCGTCGTTGTTTATGTGTTTTTGTTGTTGTCGTTGTTTATGTGTTGTTGTTGTCGTCGTCGTTGTTTACGTGTTTTTGCTGTTGTCGTCGTTGTTTATGTGTTGTTGTTTATGTGTTGTTGTTTAGTTAGTTTTTGTTTATGTGTTGTTGTTGTCGTTTACTTGTCGTAGCTGAGGTGGTATTGTTAGTGCCTGTCGTTATGTTGTTATTGCTTCTTGCTTCACTTTCTTTCCTCATTCACCTCCATCTGTGATCTCCCATTCACCCAAGTACCACACTCTTATCTCACCTCAACCGTATCTCAATCTTATTCTTATCTTTAATTCACCTAAATCCTTAAGCCTTATCTCCCCTTATCTCTTTTTTTTCAATCTTTGATTCACCTAAATGCTCAATCCTTATCTCGTCTCTTCATTTTTCCTATCTTTATTTCACCTGATTCCTCACCCGTATCTCATTCTTGTTCTTATCTTTATTTCACCTAAATCTTATCTTTAATTCCACTAAATCTTCGCCTTTGTCTCACCTTATCCATTAATTATCGTTAATTCACCTAATTCCTCACCCGTATCTCAATCTTGTTCTTATCTTTAATTCACCTAAATCCTCAACCCTTATCTCCCCTCATCTCTCTCTCTCTCTCTCTCTCTCTTAGCTGGTAATGTGTCTCTCCCTCCCTCCCTCCCTCCATCCCTCTCATTCGCTTCCCGGTTGCTTTAATTAATGTCCGTTATCATAATTCATTACGAATTCATCTCCATCAGTCATCCCCTTATGAATAACATATATCATTGATTTATTTTTCATTCATTGGAACAAAACAATGACAATGGCGATGGGGATGATATGAATATTTGTGTATGTGAGAGAGAGAGAGAGAGAGAGGGAGGGAGAGAGAGAGAGAGAGAGAGAGAGAGAGAGAGAGAGAGAGAGAGAGAGAGAGAGAGAGAGAGAGAGAGAGAGAGAAAGAGAGAGAGAGAGAGAGATCCAAGACTCCGCAGCCGAAGCATCAGCGCTCTGGCGGCCTCCCCGCATCTCTCTCGTAATAGATGGGGCTTCCGAACTTCAGCTTCAGGAGCGGGGGGGGGGGGGAGAGGGTGATGCATCTCCCATTTCACGCTGAAGGTCTTAAGAAAAAAAAAGGAAGAAAGAAAAAGAAAAGAAAAAGAAAATGACGCCCACTTGTACTCTATCTCTTCGCCGCATCGTGAGAATTTTTCACGTTTGGCCATTAATCTGTGAGGCCATAAAGGCGTCTTTCCGGTGTGCTTTGGAAAAGGGAGATGAGATGAGATGAGAGAGCTTGGGTGAGGGAAAAGGAGGGAGGGAAGGAGGGGGAAGGAAAGGGAGGGAGGGAGGGAAGCTGGGAGAGAGAGAGAGAGAGAGAGAGATCAGAAGAGAGAGAGGAAGAGGTGATAGACAGACGGACAGATGAATGATAGATAAGACACATAGAGAGAGCCAGACAAACCAGTAGACAAAAACAAATAGGGACACACACACAAACACACGCACACACACACAAACCAAGACACATCGAAATAGTGAAATAATACTTAGGCAGCGACGGTAACCCTTAGTCCCCCCCCCCACACACACCCACACACACACCCACACACACACACCCACACACACACACACACACACGCACACACACACACACACACACACACACACCCACACACACACCCACACACACACACCCACACACACACACACACACACCCACACACACACACACACACACATACACACACACCCACACACACACATGCACGCAACCACGCACGCACATGTGTCCGGGTGGCTTTGTCTCAGGGGAGGGCTCTCTGTCAGGGTCAGGGGAATGGATGGCGGTCGTCGATCGTTCAGAATTGATAATCAAGATTTGTTCCGTGGCGGCGTCGCATATGCCTAGGGCGATTTTTTCTTATTTTTTTATTTTTTTTTTCTGGCAAATCTGAGGCATCGCGTGTTTTGATTTTTTTTTTTTTTTTTTTTTTGGCAATTTTGACATTATATTTCTTGTAAATTTGGGGTATTTCATTGGTTGTTTATATATATATTTTTTTTCTGTGATTTATTTGGGTTTTTAGTATTGTTCGTATTTATTTATTTATTAGTTTTTTTATTCTTATTTTTTTCAGGTTCATTTATCGTTACGTTGCCTTGGAGATACGCTTGAAATTTATCCATTAATATTATTTACCAAATTTCAATTTCCTTTTCTTTTATGTAAATCCTTAAAGAAGAAGAAGAAAAGAAATGTCTTAAAAACAAACAAAAACCAGTTGATAAAAAATAACACGAGCACAAAAAAAAAGGAAAAACAGAAAAACGGAAAAGTAATCCCTTAAAAATATGAAAGAAAGTGCAAAAACCTTCGTGCTCGTAAGTCCTATGAAGCTCAAGAGGAGGTTACTGTCACCCACTTGGTTGCACTCGCTAAGAAGTGCGTCATCCCTTTTCCTGCCTTCTCCTCCTCCCTCCCTCCCTCCCTCCCTCCCTCCCTCCTTGCCTCCCTCCATAAGTCCGACCCTCCTTCCCTCCCTCCCTCCCTTCCTCCCTCCATAAGTCCGTCCCTCCTTCCCTCCCTCCCTCCCTCCCTTCCTGCCTCCCTCTACCCGTCCGTTCCTCCTTCCCTCCCTCCTTCCCCCTCTTCCCTCCTTCCTCCACCCGTCCGTTCCTCCTTCCCTCCCTCCCTCCCCCTCTTCCTGCTTCCCTCCGTCCGTCTGTCCGTCCGTCCCTGCATTTCACTTTCTTCACATTTCCATCTTCCCTCCTATTTTCTCCCTCGTCTCTCCTTCTTCATCTCCCTCTTCCCTCACTCCTTCTTTCTTCTCATTTCCTTCTTCCCTCCTCTTTCCTCTTTCGTCCAATCGTATCCGTCTTCCCTCCTCTCTCCTTTTTCTTCCCATCTCCCTTGCTCCACCTCCTCCCTCCCTCTTTCTTCCAATTTCCCTCTACCTCCTTGCTTCCCTCCCTCTCCCTCTCTCTACCCGCTTCTCTCTATTTCTTCCCTGCCTCCCTCCTTCTCCTTCTCCCTCCCTCCCCACTTCCCTTCATCTACCCTCTTGCCTCCTTCCCTTTCCCACCTTGCCGCCCTCCCTCTTCCTAATTGCCTCCCCGTTTTCCTCCTTCCTTCTCCCTCCTTCTCCCTCTCCCTTCCTGCTTCCCTCCCTCTCCTCCTCCCTCCTTGCTTCCTTCTGTCTCCTTTCCACCTCCTACCTACTCTCCTCTTTCCCTTCCTCCTTTTCTCGTCGTCCCTCCTCCCCTCCTCCCCTCCTCCCCTCCCCCCTCTCCCTCTCTCTCCATTCCATCCCCAAAAAGTGTGTGAAGGAACTGACTTGTCCGTAATTAGGAGGTTTCCAAAGAACAAAAGAAGATTTCACAGCCAAGTCCTGAGTCTTCTCTTAAACTCTTTTTCCTCCTCTGTGTAGACAAAGACGCACACACGCACACACGCACACACGCACACACTTGGATGTATATACGCTAACGCAGGCATATGTGTGTATATATGTACGTATATGTACGTGTACATATTTCAATGTAAATGCGCCTTACAGTGAGTATATTCTTTTTCATACCATACACATTTACATACACACACACACTTACACACACACATACACACATTTACACCCACACACACATACACACTTACACACACTTACACATACACATACACACACATACAGACATACACACATACACACACACTTACACAAACACACACACATACAAACACTCTCATATACCAACTAAGTATACATATACGTGTATGTATCTATATCTAATAATATTTGTAGCTATAGATCATAGAGATGTCTTATTTCCAGACACCTTTCTAAAAATAAATAAATAAAAATATTTTATACAGCAAGACAAAGCCATTGTTTTCTATCTTCATTAAAAGCACTTTCTTCTTTAGTCGTTTGATGACGTCATACCTTCCTGATGACGTCAT
>BOPN01010947.1:0-12500 GCA_017312705.2 Penaeus japonicus
TCAAGAATAGGTCGTACCAGTGCTTTGTATAAGTGAAGCTTTATATCTTCGGAGCAGTTAGAAAATCTTTTTAGTTTGGTTAGGGTGCTTCCTGCTATGTTGATTCTCTCTTTTATGTGAGTGGTTATACCAGTGTTCGAGAGTTTTAAACCCAGGAGTCTGCCCTCCTTTGCAAAGTTCACATCGATATTTTGGAGGTTGGGGTTGCCTGGTTTGGTTCTGGCGATGGGAATTAATAAGAACTTGTTTTTGTTCGTTCTAATCTTCCAGGCTACTTCAAATTTGTTGATGTCTGCCACTGCTCTGTCCGTGGCAATTCGTAAGAAATTGTTGCGAGGTGATGGGTGCGCAACTATCTGGGTTATATCGTCTGCGTACATTACATAGTTGCTATCTCGTCTTGGAGGAGGGATGGGTGACGTATAGATGATGTAAAGGGTGGGTGAAAGAATACTTCCTTGAGGAACTCCGCTTTGTAGTGGGAACTCTGGTCCCAAGAAATTCCCTACCCTTAGTCTGGCCTTTCTGTTTCTCAAGAAATTGTGAAGAAATTTAATTAATGGTGTGTTATATATATGTTTGCCAGTCTCAGCAACATCTTGTTTGGAAGATTCTGCAGGATTGTTTTGTTGATCCTGCTTTTGCCTGGAGCAGTTCTATTCTTGAAACTCTGAATAGTTCTTTTGACATCTGTGGGGTTGATCTTGGTCATTAGTGGATCTGTGGGATCCAGTCTAGTGAAGTCAGAAGCAGCTTCTGGATATAGGAGGTGGATGTGCCTTCCTATTTCCTCTATGATGGTCTCCTCGAAATCACTGTCGAAGTTTTCTTCTTCAGTAATTCGAAAACAATTTTTCCAGTAATTTCTGAACAGGACTTCTTGTTCTTCTTCATGAATCTTCTGATCCTGTTCATTGAGGAGGTAGCTGCTACTGTTTTCACTTCTTCCCATCAGTTTCTTTATTCCTTACCAGAAGGACTGTGGATCTTTTCGGTCCCATTCCACTTAGTATTCAGTTGCTTAGTTAATTAATCTTTAATTTCTTCGTTAGTATGGCTGGTGATGTAAGTGTCAACTTTTTTCACCACAATGGTCATCTTGGCTTTAGTCTCTAGAGGCATCTGTGGGGCAAAACCTAAAGACAAGAGTTTTTGCCTGAATTCCGGAGACATGATCTTATCAGCATCTTGCAAAGACTTAGGCAAAACAAGGTAGCCATTTCTAGTATCGATAATTCTTAAAAAGTGAATGCCATTGCCAAACATCAGACTGTTCAATTCCTGCTTTCTGGTCAGAGTCGGGATTCCATTCAAGTTTATCTTGATCTTGGTAGTCGAAGCCATGGTTCCAAGCGCATGGCTCGATCCTACCACTGCAAAAAAGTACAAGTCCTGCCTGTGTTGTCAGATTAATTCCTATCTCTGACAACCTCCTCTTATCTCTGAGGAGCCTAACCAGGTTGGCTATGTAGACGGTGTCTAGCTAGAGTTGGCAGGAGTGTTAGAGTGGCCTGCCGCCGTTCCCTAAGCCTAACAAAGGTGGCAACCTCCGAGTGTTTCCTCCAGTATCCCAACTAAGGGACCCCTTTGAGACCCCGGCCTTCGCCGGGTAAACCGCAGGGTTCGCCTTCGGAAACAAACGGTGTTATCCTAACGCCGAAAGTGGTGGTAAAGGACAGGGGGGGACAGGTGTGTGCCTACAAGGATCTCTTGTAGCACCGAGGTGCTTGGCTCGAGAGAGCCGAGTGTCAAACCCTTACAATGAAGGGATCTCTTTTTAGTATGCCAACTCCTTCAAGATGTCAACTCCTTGGCATAAGGGGTACCCTCTTGGGATTAAGTCAGGTAATCCAGGTAATTCTTCTTGCTATAAGTGTTACCCACTTAGCAATGTAGATTAAGACTCTCCCTTAAAAGAGTTCTTGTAGCTTCTTCTTCTTCCTTGGGGCTTCTTAATAGCTTCAGCTGGAGCAGGTAAGTTGGAGCAGGTGCTGGTAGCTCAGGTGAGGTGCTGGTCACTGGCTGATGACTGATGACTGATGCTCACGAATTTTTTTTCAAAATCGCTCTTTTTGTAGCTGGCCTTCGTGCCAGCTACAAGCATCCCCGTTCCTCAACCCTGGACCTCGACCAATCGCAAGTGACCTGAGCTGCGAGAGGTCGCTACCATGCACCGACGTCAGGGCGAGCCTCGGGCGACCAATTAGGTCGCATGCTGCCACTGACGTACGGTCTACCCTTACATCGCGAGTCGGGTCCTCGTGCACCTGCCCGGTTACACTGACACACGTGCACCCACCCACACACACACACACACACACACACACACACACACACACACACACACACACACACACACACATATATATATACAAAACCAATACAAAAAAGAAAGAAAGAAAAAAAAAACATTCACATTTACAATTACAACAAAAAATCAACCTAGCTAATCTCGCAGTTGTGACAATATATATGTATATATATACATACACATACACATTTGTATATATATATATATATATTATTTTTTTTATTAACACATACACACACACGTATACATGTATATGTATATATATGTTTATATCCGGCCTTGACCTCTTTGCCGATCATCACTTTGTCGTAAGTTAGGTATTTCTTTGGGTCATGGGCGTAAAGCTGTAAGCCCAAATCGTCTGGATTGGCTGGGATGCCGCCGTAATTGATCTTTGTTACGGGTTTAGCTTTCCTCTGCTCTGTACTTGTTGTGGGGAGATTGATCTCCAGTTCTTCCTCCTGTGCAGTGGTCTCTGTCTCCATGGTGTTGATTGCTGCATCTAGAGCATGTATGTGTGAGTGCTCACTAGTTGTGCTGGCTGTCGAAATGGACGGGCGTCTTGGTTTTGGGTACACTGAAACCTGTTCTCCAGCTGGTTGAGACGGTTTGGTCCTATGCTCGGATGTCTGAGGAGGAATGACCTGAAAGATTGCAGCTGAATCAGCGTCATTTGGAACCTCAACCTCGGGAAGATTGGCTGCCTTAAGGCCTTTTTTAACTTCATCTGCGTAGGTGCCTGGTCTACCGATGTTAGCCAGATGAGCGTTAATCAGTACTACAAGTACTTTAAAAGAGAGGTCATTGGGAAGGGTTATGATCTGTTTAGTGTTGATCTCCTTGAGTGCTGCATCGGCTGCTTTCTTTGCTACCATGTTGTATGGAAGATCTGTTTTTTCTTTTTCCTTGGTCAGCTTGTCTTCTTCCAGTTTTCTTATGATATCCTTCCTGACCTTACATTTTGCTGACAATGTTCTGTGATTTTCACCACAGTTCAAGCATCTTGGTTTTGTTTTGTTAGGGCATTCACGAAAGATGTGGCCTTCCTCGGCACATTCGCTGCAGATCTTCTTATCTTGTGTTGGGCAGGCGTTCTTTATGTGTGTATATTGGTAGCATACCATGCATTGGGGGACGTTTGTATATCTTTCGTATTCAATATTCCTGGGTGGTATTGAGAACCAGAATAATCGAAGGCCTGATTCTTTTATCTTGTCTGCCATTGCCATTGATCTAAACCTTACTTTGATTATGTGTGGCTTTTCCATGACATATATGTCGTCCACTTTTGCGTAAGGTGCAGATTTAACTATTTCATTTTCAATGGCCTTGTTAGTTTCTTTCAGTATCTCCTGGTCGATACCTTTTAAGACAAGTGTCATCCTGGCTCTTTTCTCTGGAGACAGAAAAGGTGAAAAGTTTGCTGCTGCCAAGGCATTTCTGGTGTCGTCTTCAAAAACGTTATTCGTGCATTGGTCCGTGTCCGTTATTGCTATGTAGCCGTCGTAGGAGGGGACAAGCTTGACTATTCGGATGTCTCGCTGGCACAGGATCTTGAGGAGTTCCGCCCTCTTCTCAGAGGACGGACCGCCGTCTGTTTTAATGCGGACTTTCGGCATTTTTACATTGTATCGGTGAGTACAAACAAATAAACAAACAAGAAAATCCTACCTATGCCTTGAAAGAACGCCAACGGATTACAACACCCCCCCCCCCCCCTGCACTCTTGATGTGCGTCTGGGAGGACGAAGGGTGGATCACTTAGGCTATTCAAGGAAACCCCTTGAGGGGACCTATCCCTATACTACTCGCTAGAGTTTGGAGACTTATGTAGGTCTCCTGTTTCCCTAAACCTACACCCACCCTCCTACCTGGCGGAGTGACGCAGACCCATCACGTGCCAGGGGAATCGTGGCTTGGCACGTGGAGGCACTCCCTGGTCCCGAGCCTGCTACAAGAGGGACTAGGGCTGTGCTCCTTGGCCGAACGAATACGAGGATGCCTGCCGAATTTACATCATTTGGAAGGTCCATCTCAGGGAGGTTATTTCGCCTCAAGGCTAGCTTTGCTTGTTCTGCAAAGCAGCCTGGTTGTGCAAGGTTGGCCAGGTGGGCATGCATCAAGGCAATCAGGGTCTTGACAGCCAGGTTGTTGGGCAGCTGCATGATGGGTGGCTGCGTCTCTTTAATCGCCGTTTTGGTAATTTCGGCTGTGGCTTTGGCTGTTTTTTCGATCGTTTTCTCGACCTTAGCTGTAGCCTTTGCAGTGTTCTTGACTACTTCACTCAGTAGTCTGGACTCTTTCTGGGTTTGGATCTCTTGCTTCTTTTCTACTGCCTTTGTGATCTCTTTCCTTCTGATAGGGCAGCTTCCAGAGAGAGTCCTGTGTTCGCCTCCACAGTTTAGGCATTTTTTTGTGGTGTTCTTACATGTCGTGAACCTGTGTCCGGTCTGACCACACTCACTGCATTTTTCAGCATTCTTCTTGGTAGTGCACCCAGCCAGGAGTCCTCCGCCCCCACAACTACACCGGCTTCCCCCAAACCTGCGTCACCCAAGCGCTCGCCCACAGGAAAACCAAAAACCAACAAGGTAGACAATGCCAGCGCTGAAGCTTCAACACAGGTTACACCTAAACGAAGCTATGGAAAAAAAAAAAAACAACTCGATCCCAACCGCCACTGGGAAGACACAGCTCAGCAGCAGATGCAAGGTGCCTCTGCCCTTCCTACTGCCCCCCCCCCCTGCTCCAGTAGTGCCACCAGTGGTCATCAATAATTATGCAGAGATCACAAAAACTACACAGGAGATTGGTAAGCAGACAGAATCCTGCCAAAATGCCGATGAGAGAGTTATAGCACTGTGCTTTCAAGAAAAGAGAAAAGAAAAGAAAGAGAGGATCGCCAAACATCCAAACCGTTGAAGGGAGCCGATCGTCCCGATACACTCTATCTCTATGTCACCAGTTGCCACCCCGACACAAATGAAGAGGATATAGAAGAACATCTTTCAGAAAAAAATGAAAATATATCCAGTGTAAAAGCTCACATGACAAAAATGACACATAGATACTATACAAGTTTCACAGTAACAGTTAGGGGCAAAGACATAAAGCCCGAACTATTTATAAACTCAGATGCGTTCCCAGACAATGTCAAAGTGTTCTTAAACAGAAACAAGTACAAAAACGATCAGAATGTTTGACCGCGCAAAACCGTCAGCACGGCCAGTGATTAGGTCACAGAACATCTTAGAAATAAAACATATCAACGCACAATCTCTCCTCGGTCACCTTGAAGAAATTGCATTGTTAGTAAAGGAGAGAAATGTAGACATACTCTGTTGGGTTGGGTTTGGGGTAAGGATAATTTGTTTATTGTTTTTTTTTTTGTTTTTTTTTTCTTAAGTTGAAGTATTATTATTCTTCGAAATTTAACGAAAATAAGATTTTTTTTTTTTTAAGCGTGAAAAGCGGAAGAGGAAGTAGTTAAAGGAGCTGGAGAGATGGTGAAAATGAAACTTGCGAGGAGATAAAGTGAGAGTTAGAAAGTTAAGCATAGCGAAGAGAGTATTAGCTTTTTATCTTAGGTCTGCCATGAGAAGGAAGTTGGAGGATAGAGTGCAAGTGCGCCCTTGGCAGCCGAACAAAGCCAAGGGTCAACCCCTCGGGAGGCAGTCGGGATACCAGAACACCGAGCAATGATTATCTTGAATAATGGAAGTAAGTAAAGTAGAGAGGAAGTGATGAAGGGAGCTGGAGGGAGAGTGATCAAGTGATAGAAGGAAAGCTGAGAAAGCTGGAGAAAGGATAAAGTTTGTAAGACCAGGGGAAAGAAGTGAGAGAAATAGCATGCATGTGCGCCCTTAGCAGCTGAACAAAGCCACGGGTCAACCCCTCGGGAGGCAGACAGATACCAGAACACCTAGTATACTATTCATTAGATTCTTTTTTTATTTTTTTTAGTTTATTATTCTACTATTTTATTTTGTTCTGAAGCTCTGCCCACGCTGCACTTCGCCAACCTCGCACGTCACCTGTCACTGCTATGCATGATGTGCCGTGCTTGACGTTGAAGTGGAGCCCTGTGGGTTAGCTTGTGGTCAGGGTTAAAAAGGTGTTAAAAATCTTCATTCTTGAACTTGCAGGTCCTCTTGAGGTTTACTTCTTCATTCTTGATTTAGTCTTCTTTTAGTGTTCTCCTCTTCATAGTTGCCTCCTTACTTGGTCATCGGTCTCCTGTACCTGATGCCGTGAATATGGCCTCAACTTCTTCAATGCCATTGATTCTGCTGAGGCTTTTGGGCCACCAGGCATGTGTGCCTTCTGGACGAACGTTGAGGCGATTGTAGAGCTCCTCATCCTCATCTTGGATTCTTGTCCATCTTCTTCTGGCTTGATGGTGGAGTCTCTTGTTGATCGCCTCGATCCTTAGTCTTTCATGGATCTCTCGTGCGGTGACTACTTCGGGAAAGCGGATATTCAGAATCCATTTGCCTGCTTGGTTCTGAATAGTCTGTAGCTTCATCATCTGCCCTCTGGAAATGGTGTGGTTGGGCACTGGTGGGTATTCCATGATGGGCCGCACTAGGGCTTTATAAATGTAGAGCTTGGTTTCAGGACTCAGAGTGTGAAACCTTCTGATCTGGCTGAGCTGATGTTTTGCCTTCTGTGCTCTTTCATTTATGTGAGGGACAATTCCTCTTCTGCTAATTGTTAGCCCTAGTATCGTTTCTTTGTCGCAGTAGTCGACGGCTGCCTCGTCCACAATCAGGTCTGCAGTCTTGAATTTGGCCACAGGAATGACTTGGAATTTTCTCATGTTGGTCGAGATCTTCCACTGTCTTTCGAATCGATTGCGAAAAGTGGTGGTAAAGGACAGGGGGGGACAGGTGTGTGCCTACAAGGATCTCTTGTAGCACCGAGGTGCTTGGCTCGAGAGAGCCGAGTGTCAAAACCCTTACTATGAAGGGATCTCTTTTAGT
The DNA here is from genome assembly GCA_017312705.2 of Penaeus japonicus. NCBI lineage: Eukaryota > Metazoa > Arthropoda > Malacostraca > Decapoda > Penaeidae > Penaeus > Penaeus japonicus. The sequence continues at coordinate 7,294 of BOPN01010947.1, forward strand.
ATGCCAACTCCTTAAAGATGTCAACTCCTTGGCATAAGTGTTACTCTCTTGGGATTAACTCAGGTAATCCAGGTATTCTTCTTCTTCTTGCTATAAGTGTTACACACTTAGCATGTAGACTATAACTCTTCCTTCAAAGAGTTGTAGATTCTTCTTCTTCTTCTTCTGAGGCTTCTAAATAGCTTCAGCTGGTGCAGGTAAGCTGGAGCAGGTGCTGTTATCTCAGGTGAGGTCAGGTGCTGTCCTTGACTGATCTTGAGTGCTGATGCTGACGCTGATGGAGAGCCCGATCAGCGATGTTCAGTTCAGTTCAGTTCAGAGAGATTTGCGAAGGCTTTCCTTCGCCCGGGCTATATGCACGAGGCGGCCCGGCCTCTGCCAGCTATAAGTGCTGACTCATCTGATCATCATAACTGAATGCTTACCGTGGCGGTTGGATTGCCTGTAGGCGCTCCAGTTGCCATGGGGAAAGCAATAGGCATAGCCGCCTTACCAACCCGGCAGCTGTCGTCTCAGGGCCCTGCCTGAGGAAGCGAGTGTGCTCGCATTCCATCAGATAGTGCTCTAAGTTGGCGTCCGGCGCGCCACAATGGCTGCAGCGTCGCTCATCATGCCCAATGGTGGGTATGATTTGCCACGCACAAGGGTAGCCTAATCTCAGTCTGTGAAGACTGACTTCGGCTCGCCTTGGTATTCTGTTAGAGAGTATCAGCGACTCAGCCTGTGGCGTCTGAGTACCAGCTGGCCGAGGGGTATGTTCTCGCTTCCTGTCTGTGGCGCTGAAGGGGACTGACCTGCCCTGCAGCCATCGTTTTTCGCTTTAGCAGTCCCCGGCTAGGATGCACCACAAGATTACTCAAGGGTTTTTTCCTGCCTTCCTCCGCTAGCCTGTCAGCTACATCGTTCCCTTTAATACCAACATGGCTTGGAATCCAGTTGATGATAATGCGTCTACCCTGATCCAGGATTCTCTGAGCAATAGTGAGAATCGTGGTCAGAAGGTAAACAGGTATCAAGGGGCGTGCTTTGCTGCAGGCTGTCAATGGCAGCCCTAGAGTCTGTATGTATGACAACATGCCCGTCCGTCTGGGCTGCATGGGCTAGGGCTCCCATAATAGCAACAGCCTCTGCTTGGAGCGAGGAGGCATTGTCGGACACCCGCAAGCATTGCTACGTCACTTGCTGCAAAGCCGGCGCCTGCAGTGTGGGAAATGGGGTCTACAGAACCATCCGTGAAGTAGGTTTTACTACCTGGTGGAGTGGTTTCTGCAATGTTCCTCTCCGCCTCAGCCTTCAAAAGAGACGGAGAGTACTGAGTCTTTCTCCTTGACAAGTTCATGACAGAATACTCTATCAAGGATCTTGCCCACACGGCAGGCTGTGCTGCATAGTCAGGGTGGGGGAGGTCCATGCCCTTGACCAACAGAGTCTCCTTGAGCTCAAAGCGTATCAACACCCTGGCTGTATGAGACAGCCAGGAGTTGTTGGCAAAGAGTTCATGGTTCTGTGGCTTGACTGCACTTTTTGTCTTAGCTGCAAGTCCGGCCCGGGGACTGTAAGACTTTGGCAAACTGAGCCGCCATCTGATCGATCCGGGTGTCCAGAGGGAAAAGGTTGGCCTCCAAGAGTAGGTTAGCAACCTTAGCCCATATAGGAGCACCCAAGAATGATCTCGCGGCATCGTTTTGCATGACGTCAAGCCTTTGACGTAGTCCAGGCTTGACCGTAATCAGGGCGACGGAGGCGTAATCTATGATGGGACGGACAGCGTGCACATAGAAGGATCTTAGTACACGGTGCCCAGCCCCTAAGCGCCACCCTGACAGAGCTCTCATGACAGAGAGTCCCCGCCTTGGTCCGTTCTAGGAGATATTGAACCTCCGAGCGGAAAGTAAGCTTACTGTCAACCCATACACCCAGGTATTGGAAGACATGAACCCACTCTAGCTCTAACCCTTGGACTCGCAGCCTTTGGTCTCGGACATCCTGTTTCAGCGCCATTGCCTTCGATTTGGCTGCTGAGATCTTAAGCCCGACTCTGCGGCATTCCTCAGACATTAGATCCAGACAATGCTGGGTCTTTCTGATTAAATTCTCATTCTTCCTCCCAACAGAGATAATTGCCAGATCATCTGCATATGAGATGATCTTGCACCTGCTAAGTGGAATGTCGAGGATGCTTAACATGAGGGTGTTAAACAGAGCCGGGCTGAGGACCCCCCTTGTGGAGTGCCATTCTCTAGGGGTAAATGCCTGGAAAGGTGACCTTGGAACTTCACTCTGGCAGTTCTGTCCCCGTAGTCACCCAATCCAGGCAAGCAGTCTGCCCTTGATTCCTTTGCGGATCAGGACCTCTTGAATGGCAAGTGGGCTCGCAAGTTCAAGGCCTTCTCCAGGTCCAGGAAAACAATGACAGATCTGGTTTTGCTGACAGTGCTCAGTAAAGTGGCTATACTGTGAGCAGTGCTCTTACCCCTTGTGAACCCATGTAGGTGTTCATGTGGAGGTCCCAGCTTCCATTGGAGCCGGTTCAGTACCATTCTCTCTGCCGTCTTTCCCAGACAGCTGAGTAGAGAGATGGGGGCGGTACCCGACCCGGCTCCTTTGGTTTAGGGATGGGAACTATGTCAGCCCTCTTCCAGCACTGTGGTAGTGAGGGAAGTCTCCAGGACCTGTTGATAAGATGCAAGAGTGCAAGCTCACCTTCAAGTCCTAGGTGGGAAATGATGGGGTAGGAGATCCCATCACAACCCGGGAGCTGACCATGAACTGGTCTTATATGTTCGCCTTAGTTCCCTCAGAGAGAACATGGCATCGGCATCATCAGGCTCGACCGCCTTTTCTCTGATGAGGGCATGCCTGCCTGGAAGCAGTTCCTCTTGGCATGCCCTCAACTCTGCTGGTAGACCGGCGCTACTTGTTCTTGCAGAGAACTCGAGTGCCAGTCTCTCCGCCTCCGACCGCGGGTCATGGTGGGTCATTCTGGGGGCTGAGCGATTTGTGGCCCGTCTGATGCGGTTCCACAGCTCTGTTAGGGAGGTTTGGTGGCCAAAGGACTCACACCACTCAGCACTTTTCCTGCTTTACCCTCTTAGCAGTTTCCTGAGCATCCCTGAGAGCCTCTCTCAAAAGAGCGTGGTTCTCAGGGGTTCTCTGTCTGCGGAAGTGTCTTCTGCACATATTGATTCTGTGGTTGACCCCCTTCACCTCATCATTGTAGTACCAGGCGTCTTTAAAACACCTGGACCACGGACGAGTTTTGGGAATGGTCTCTGAGGCTGCCTCGTCTATGGCATTAACTAGTCTTGCCTCAAGTGTATCCACATTATCATTATGTGAGAATTCACTGGTTCTGAGGCACCTGGCCAGGGCCTCCTGGAAAGCTTTCCAGTTGGCCCTGCCTCCCTTCCATCGAGGATTGTGCTGGGGCACAAGGGGCTGGGCCAGCATCCAAGATGGTGACTATCCCATAGTGATCGCTCGTGGCAGTGTTGTCCACAGACCAACGAATTCTCTCGACCAGGGCCGCAGTGACAAGGTAAAGGTCAAGGACCCCCCGCCAACGTGCGTAGGCTCCTGGTTGTTGAGGAGAGCAATCTCGGGGCATGACTCAAGCACCGCGGCTATGTGATAGCCTGCCGCATCCCGGCTCCGCGTGGGAGCCAGGATGGGGTGGTGGGCATTGAAGTCTCCCCCTATGAGAATTGGCTCGTGTGCCGCAGCAGCACAGACTTCACTAATATCTAAGCTCCTACAGGTTGGCCTGCTGTACACATTGTACAGCTTGAGGAGACCCCCAGCCATATGGATCTCAACTGCTAGGAGTTCAACACCTTCTCCACACTGCACAGGATCGGCAATCAGGGAGCAGGGAATATTCAACTTCACGAGGGTAATTAAACCTCTGGTGCCTTCGCTAGAGGGCAACACAAAGGGATGATATCCTGAGAAGCGAACAGTCTCCTGTTAGAGTCTCCTGGAGCATGACAATGTCAATGTTCCAAGGTCATACGATCGCGTGGAGAAGTGCACTCCTCCGGGAAAAACTGTTGATATTCCACTGCAGTATACTTAGATTAGGAGCCATTGTGCTAATCTGAGTCCATTAAGTCTGCGTCGTGACGAGCGTCCGACATAATCGGTCTCAGTGTCCGACGCCCCAGTGTGGGTAACGTCAGACATTTCTCCTTGGTGAGTTCCTCACTGGACTCGTCACTATCGTCAGGACAGGTCGAGCCATTGAAAGGGCTGGGTCTCCTGGGAGGTGGAGAGCCCCTGGTCATATGACCTTCACTCTGGATGGTCGTGGCTTCCTCGCCCTTTGGGGTTTGGGTTCAGGCTCTGCCAGTGTGGTCTTGGCCGCAGGTTGGGTGGGGAGACAAGTCTCGCCCTGGGGGGTTTGTGGTGAGGAGTCTCGCCCTGAGTTGGATTGGGTGTAGAGGCCTTGGGCCTTATATCCCTTTTCTTCAGGGCAGCGACAGTCTGGGTCATTGCCGTCATGGCGACCTTGACTGCCTTCTCCGTCTCCACACTGGTCCTTCCCAATGCTGTCGCAACTGCTGTGACAACTGCCGTCAGCAGGAGCGTCAAGTCATTCTCTGTAAACAGAGTTTGACTCTCCGCTCTTGGGTTGGCCTTTGGTGTGTTCCCAGACCCCTTCCGAGTCTGTTTCCGTCTTGTAACACCCACCAGGGCCAGAAACTCCTTTGTGTTGGAGGTGTCCGGTGGTGGTTTTGTTTTGGGCGGTGCTTCCTTCCTCTTAGGAGGGGGGAGCCTTACCTTGTTCTGCCCCCAGACGTAAGTGCCTGGAGGGGTAGGAACAAAAATCCGGTCGTTGCAACGACCTCTTGTCACCATTAAGAGCCTCTTCCTTCCTGGCCGGAACATCCGAGGCTCCAGGCATGAGTGCTTGTGGCAATTGGGACACTTGGCAGTAGTGTCCCGCTTGCCATCCTTAGTGTGCTGAGGCACACCTCCGTGCTGTGTGCCTGACTACAGACACCACACTTTGGCTTTGCAGAGCAAGTGGCCTGGTGGTGTCCGTACTTCTGACACGTGAGCGGGCGGGTCAGGGACATACGTCTGAGGTTGTAGGAGCCCCAATTACCAAGGTCCAAGGACGCTACTGGGGCTCCTTCAAGCCGACCAGGACTTGCCTGGTTGGGTGCTTCCCTTTGGAGGTCAGGCTCCACCCTGCTGGATGTAGG
>BOPN01010948.1:2500-7500 GCA_017312705.2 Penaeus japonicus
CTTCCTTCTCTTGCTCCTCCTTCTTCGTCTTCTACTCCCCTTCTTTCTCCAATTCCTCCAATTATTTCTCCTTTTCTTTCTTCTCCTCCTCCTCTTCTTCTTCCTTCTACTTCTCCTCCTCTTCGTTCTCCTCCTCCTCCTCCTCCTCCTCTTCCTCCTTTTCTTTCTTCTTTTCCTCCTCCTCCTCTTCTTCCTTCTGTATCTCTTCCTCCTTCGCCTCCTCTTTGCTCTTCCTAAAAAAAATATCCTCCTTCTCTTTCTCCTCCTGTTCCTCTTCGACTTACTCCTCCTCTTCCTCTTCTTCCTCCTACATTTCTTCCTCCTCCTCTTCCTCTTCCTCCTCCTCTATATGCTCTTCCTCTTCCTTCCTCTATATCCTCTTCCTCCTCTCCTTCTTCCTTCTCCTCCTTCTTCTTCTCCTTCTCTTCTTCTTCTTCCTTCTCTTCCTGTTTCTCCTTTTCTTCTTCCTCTTCCTCCTACTCCTCTTCTTCCTCCTCTTACTTCTTCTCTAACTCTTCCTTCTTTTCAACCTCTTTACTTCCTTTTTTTCTTCTTCCTCCCCTTCATCCTCCTTTCTCTCCCTCCCCTATCATCAACGTCCTTCCTGTCCTTTCACTCATTTTCTAAATATATATAAACGAGTCACAAACATGATCAAAGAGAAACTCCAGGGGCTCATCAGCCTGCTATCTGGTTGCAAAGTTGCATGTTTCCGAAAACTCGTTTATTGAACTCACTGCAATAGGTGGTGGTAATTGTAGCGAGGGTAATTGCAATAAAAATGAAAATGATGATGATATTGATATAAAAGTGATGATTATAGCGCTGATAAAAGTGTGATAGTGATGGTAATGATAGTAACAAGGATAATATTGATTATGATAATGATAACGATAACACTGATGATCAGAATAATGATAACAACAATAATGAATATAACAGTATATATATCTATAATAATCATAATACTGATGATAGTAATAAAAAAAATGATGATAATAATGGTAACAAGGAAAATATTAATAATAATGATGATAATGATTATAATAATAATGACAATAATAAGGATAACAAAAAATGATTACAAAAACAGGAATGACAATAATAGTAATGATGATAATTATAATAACAAAGACAATAATAACACAAATATTATTTATTAAGATAGTAATGATGATCATAATGAAAATAATCATATTAACGATAATGACAACTAGAATAATAGTAATCATAAAACAAATCAAAAAGATGATAATAAGAACAATAAAGTGATAATGATAATGATTGTAATAATAGTGATAAGGATATTAGGAATAACGATACTGATAATGATAATAATAGTAACAATAATAACAGTGATAACGATAATAATAATTATGAAAAATAATAAAAATGATAATAATAGCAATGATAATGATAATAATGATGTTAATAAATATCATTATCATCATCATCATATCAGTAATGATAATAATGATGATGATGATAATAACAAGGATAATAATAATCATCATAATCATAATAATAACAATAATAATGATAGTAATAATAATGATAATAATAATAATAATAATAATAATAATAACAACAATAATAATTATAATAATAATAATTATAATGATAATAACAATAATAATGATAACAATAATAATAATAATAATAATAATAATAATAATAAATAGCAATAATAATGATAAAAATTATAGTGTTGATGATAATCATATCAGTACCGATAATAATGATAATAATAATAATAATGATGATAATAATAAAGATAATCACAATAGTACGGATAGTAATTATAGTAATAGTAATAATGATAACAGTTATGATAATGCTAATGATAACAAAGAAAATTATAACTATGATAATGATAATAACAATAACAATAGAATAATAACGATGAAAACAACAGGGATAATAATGCTGAGAGCAATGAAAATGATAATAATAATGACAATGATGATAATATTGATAATCATAATCTTAAGCATAATAATGATGATACAGATAATGATAGTAATAATGATGATAATAATAATAATAGTAATGATAATAGTAATGATCTTATTCATGACAGTTGTAGTGAAAATTACAGTGATAATAATGATAATAACAATACAAACTGTAATAATCATAATCATCATAATAACAGCCTTAATAATAATAGTAATGAAGATAATAATGATATTGACAATAATAATAATGATGATGATAATGATGATGATAATAATAATAATAATAATAATAATAATAATAATAACAACAACAATAATAATGATAATAATAATAATAATAATGTTAATGATGATAATCATAATAACGATAATCATCATCATGATGATATTGATAATAATAATAATAATAATTATTATTATTATTATTATTATTATACTAATAAAGGTCACAAAAACACCAATGATGATAATAGTTATAATAATAGTGATGAAAATAATAATACCAATAATAATAGAAAGAACAATAATGGCGTTGATGAAGATGATAATGATAATGATAATAATGTTAATAATGATAACAATAACAATAATGTAATTATGATATCATTATGTTATTATCAATAATCGGCTTCGGTGAAGAACTGGGGAAAAGGGTAAGCACAGAACTAATGCTGTAACGGAGTAATTAAGCGTAGAAGAGGAAAACAATTTGGGAGAATAAACTGGTCAACGTGACAATTGCAATTTCTGAAAATCTTGAAAAGAAAAGAACACGTTGACAAAATTGACAATTTCAGGCTAAAACAGGAAACCAAGAAAATTGACCAATTGTTGACAAACATCTAATTTAATTAAAATAACAGAAGTAATCGTTGAATAAGAGGAGCAAGCACTTATGTTGGAAAAAGCTAGGCATAAAAAAAAACTGATGAAGCAAAGAATAAGTCAGAACCTAGATAGAAAAGAATAATAATGGAAAGTATGAAGGTACCAAGGAAAGACCTGATGTAGAGGATAAAAGTATGAATTAACATCCGAAGAAAAGAGAAGAAATGGAAAGGATGTGCAATATAAAAAAACAGGGTTGAATGCTCTATCGAAAGGACTTCGAAGAGAACAGAATCCGGAATGAACAGAAGATCCATTATATAGATGCAGAATGGCTGAAGGAGTTGAGAGATGAAGGAACATACAAGGTGATCTGACAGTTATAAGACAGATGATAAGTCAACAATGCAAGAAGACACCTAATTGGAAAGCTGATGAACCAGATAGTATTCAAGGTTACAAGCCTACATGAGAAGATCGCAAGTGAGTTGAACTGTATTTTGAATTGCTCCCGAATTGGCTGACATTTGGAAGGACAGTTTTGTGCGTTAAAGTCCCTGAGAATAGAAATGCTGAGGATATTTTTCCTCCCATATCCTGCTTACCATTCATGTGGAAGCCCATGACTGGATTTGTATAGTTTCTTCGAAGGTCAAAGCCACTAATTGTTAAGAATTAAGCTTTATCATATCAATTTAATATTGTGAAGCAGACATTCCCTCATTACCTGAGATTTCCTGCCTCCTGTATCCCCTTCTGCCTCTAGCCCGCTCCTGGCTCCTGGCTGCAGCTGTATTTGTTAGCCCAGATGCCCTGGGGCGTAGAATGTTATCTTAGGTTACCTGTGTTGCCATACAAACTGCAAAAATAAGTAAGGGTAAAGGAGGCAGATTAGGGAAACAAAATAGGGCAGAGAGGAGGGCACAGTTCAGTAGGGCATACAGCTCTAATCTAAAGCCTCGCTGACTGGAGGCAAGTTTAATCATCAGGCCACCTCAACAAACTGCAGCAGAGAAACGTCCGTTCTTCTCCTATAGCTTACATCAGGTGTTCCTTTCAACAGGTGATAGTAAGCACTGGTTAGAGAAGGGTAAATCATATTGACAATTGAGCAGAAGGGTTGTAGGTGCATGATTGTAGGTATTGATTGATAGAACCATATTTAGAGATTACAAGAGACGTCACATTAACATAGCTATGGTATGGATCGATTGTAGGAAGGCGTATGACCTTGTTCCGCATTCCTGGATCGTAAAATGTAAGAAACTATTTGGAGTATCGAGAAACGAAACTAAATTCCTTGAGAAAAGCATGGTGATTTAGAAGACCCAATTAATGTTAGTAAGTGGAAACTAACCGAGAAATCTTTCAGGGTAATAGCTTGTCACCCTTGTTTATTTTATGCATGATTCCAGTGACTCTTATTTTGAGAAAAAAATAGGTATGGAGTACGAATGGGAGAAAAAAAAGACTCAATATTAGCCATCTTTTATAAATGGATGATCTTGAATCAGGAATAGATTGAGTCATCATTAGTTAACATATCTATAGTTCTGACATTGGTATGATTTGAGATAAATAGGTGTGGAATACTAGTTATGAGAAGGGGCAAAAGTGCAAGAACAGATGAAATTGAGGTATCAAATAGACAGGGTATGAAGGATATAAAAGGAACTGGTTACAAATACTTCGAAATAATTGAAAAATTAAATAAAGAGAACGAGGTATAAATGATGTGGTCGAATAAAGAAAACGAGAAAGTAGAGAATCACCAGCCTTTGAAATACGAGCTTCTGAGAGTATGGAGGATGAAACATGTGGCAATAGTTCCAGAAGTTATTGAAGCTCTTGCTGTCGTGACAAAAATGACACAATCTTGGGTAAGAAAGGAAAAATTGGAATTGAGGTCAGGACAGCATTTTTGCAAAAGATAACGCAACTGGGGATAGTATGAACTCCGAATATTGTGACGAGTGTTACAATCTTCAGAAAGAGGAACACTGGGACACTTGGTCATAAGCTCTCATCCGCTCCTATGTGCAGAGGGCTTCTTTGTGTGTGTGTGTGTGTGTGTGTGTGTGTGACTGTGACTGTGATAGCTGAGTGGGTGTGTGTGGTAGTGTGTATTTGATAGTGTTTGTGTTTGTTAGTGTATGTGTGTGTGGCCTCCCTGTGCATCTTAGAACAGCGTGAGGTCCCTTGATCACATCAGGA
>BOPN01010948.1:17500-19186 GCA_017312705.2 Penaeus japonicus
GTCACTGTAACTGCCTCCCCCCCCCCCGAGTCAGCTATAAATATTGTGTCGTCAGAACCAAGCAGCTGATTCACCTCCCAAAACTTGCCTGATCCTCTTTCCTAAAACTCTTTTCTTTACCTTCATCCTTACTCTGTCTATATATATATATTTAAACAGTCATGAACTCATCACTCACTCAAACTCGCCTTTTCGCCGCTCTTAATACCTTCAATTAGGTAGTGGTATGACATCCATCCCTCGTTAACACACACATCCAATTCTCTCCTTAATACCTTTCATCCATGTCCATAACTCTTCCTTCATTTACTCTCACGCGAGTATACACAAGGATATCTTCCATTCTACAGAAGCCATATCCCACCACTGACTCCTGTTCCGTACACATATCTTACTGTTCTTCTCCGCTCTCGACATTCCCTATAGCCAAACTGATTTTAATATCTCTATCTCTCGCATTCTCTCATTCGTAAACCCCCTCGCCGCAATATTACTTATTACACATTACCCTTATTACTCATACCTTCTGACCTAATAATACCCACTTGACCCACATAAATCTAGAGACCAGTTCTTGCTTCTCGGTCACCCTTTGTGCCGTTTTCCTACTCACTAACACCTCCACAATAGACACATCTCGATCTATCACATTGCAAAATCATGCTCTCCTTTTCTTTCAGTTTCATATCAGATGGTGCCAACATGTAGTTATTTTTTATATATTTTTCTCCCCTTATAAACTCCTTTGTATCACACCCACCCACACCCAATTCTCAGGGTGTCTCGCTTTTTTCTCTTTTTCTCCCCTTATAAACTCTCTCTCTCTCTATCTATCTCTCTCTCTCTCTCTCTCTCTCTCTCTCTCTATCTTGTTCTCTGTCTCACCCACCCCCGCGCACACCCATTTTTCAGGATCCTTGGAAGTTTCGCCTTACACCCTCTTGTCCAATTACGGAATCGTCCAGGATGAGAAATTCGCCAGGGTCCTTCCTCTGTCTAAATGACCCATTAATGGGAGGGAAGGAGGCGGGACGTGTCCATGCTGGTGGGCCAATAATCCACATCTCTAGACGTGTTGCTACTCCGAGATCCTACACAAAGTCAGTCTGGAGTGGAAGGGCATCCAGTGGCCACGAGGAGGCACTAGAAGGAGTCTTGATGAGGGAAAGGCTCTGTATTGGCAGGGGAATTTTCAGTCAGGCTCCTGTTTTTTTACTTGTGGGAAGTCAGTCAGCTGGAAGCGAGAGGACACGAGTATTGCTGTAATGCTGTACTCTGTTTTCTCTATCGAAGCGAGGATGCACTTGGCAGGGTTGGGGATGGGTGGTGATAGGATACCGGATTGGTGACGATAATCATTTGATAATTGACAGGAAAGGTGATGAGAATATACATGTTAATGATAAGTATTTTGAACAAAAGTTATATTATTTTGAGACATTGCCTTCAGCCAGTCATCGCCCGCCTAACTATTGCATATTCGCCTCATAGACAATTGCATGATCCTGTCTATTCATACAATATCATAGGGAATGTCAACTCTGGCATTACCTTAAGTGCTCTGTATTTTCCTTAATGACTTTGCCTAAGTGCTTTACACACGCACACACACAGATGAATAAATGGGTACATATGTCAATACTTTTCGTATATATGTATATATATATATATATATGTGTGTGTATA
>BOPN01010949.1:0-5000 GCA_017312705.2 Penaeus japonicus
TATATATATATACAAATCACACACCAAATAAAAGAGAACCACAAAGCGCAGGGAGGCGGGCAAGGGATCCCAGCCGAGCGAACACGCGAAAACCAAACCCGAGACGACCTTGAATAATCATTTCATTAAGGCAGTAAATCAATTATATTAATAATCACCCGCCGGCCGGCCTTAATTACCAATGAACGGGTGTGTCTCAATATGCAATTATCGCCGCGTTTAGCTGTCGATGCTGTCTTAAAGTCTGCGTCGATTTCAAGGTAGTCGACGGTTCCTTTGGCAGAAGTCGGCTGTTGAAATAAAAAATAGGTGTTAATAACGACGGAGATAGGGTGGGTGTGGGTGTGTGGGGTGTGTGGAGGTGTGGGGGTGTGGGGTGTGGGGGTGTGGGGGTAGGGAAGGATGGAGGAAGAGAGAGAGAGAGAGAGAGATAGAGAGAGAGAGAGAGAGAGAGAGAGAGAGAGAGAGAGAGAGAGAGAGAGAGAGAGAGAGAGAGAGGGAGAGAGAGGGAGAGAGAGAGAGAGAGAGAGAGAGAGAGAGAGAGAGAGAGAGGGAGGGAGAGAGAGAGAGAGAGAGAGAGAGAGAGAGGGAGAGAGAGGGAGAGAGAGAGAGAGAGAGGGAGAGAGAGAGAGAGAGAGAGAGAGAGAGAGAGAGAGAGGGAGAGAGAGATAGAGAGAGAGAGAGAGAGAGAGAGAGAGGGAGGGAGAGAGAGAGAGAGAGAGAGAGAGAGGGAGAGAGAGGGAGAGAGAGAGAGAGAGAGAGAGAGAGAGAGAGAGAGAGAGAGAGAGAGAGAGAGAGAGAGAGAGAGAGAGAGAGAGAGAGAGAGAAAAGAAAAAGATACAGAAATAAAAAGATAAAGATAAGGAGAGAGAGAGAGAGAGAGAGAGAGAGAGAGAGAGAGAGAGAGAGAGAGAGAGAGAGAGAGAGAGAGAGAGAGAGAGAGAGAGAGAGAGAGAGAGAGAGAGAGAGAGAGAAAGAAAGAGAAAGAAAGAGAAAAAGAGAGTGCAAGGCACTTACGATCTGCCTCGGCTCTGATGTGAATCTATGCTAGGTCTCAGGGCTCGCTTAAACCGTGTGTTGTAATCATAAGTCGCGTCTGAACAATGAAGACTGAATTAAGCCATCTGTTCTTTGTTCTGTTCAGATTTCCTTTTTAGTTTTCCTCTCGTCTCCTCTGTCTTTATGCTCTTTTTCTTCTCTAAAGCTTTTGGTTTGAGTTGTTTATATATTCTACCGAGTTTGAGATAATTTAGTATTTAATATTTACATGTCTCTCCGTCCAGTGGTTTGATATCATTATCCTAGGTTGTATCACAGACAACCTTCGCATCACGTAGATTTTAATTCATATGTAATAGTGATTAATACATTCCGGGGCAAAAGAAAGAAGGAAAAAAAGATAGAAGATAACAGGTCAAGTAATTCGCAATGATCAGTTGTATGTCTTTGACTCTTTTAACTTATCTTCGGGGTCTTGATAAGAGATAACAAGCTCTGGAAAGGTGAGGGACGCCAAAGGAATTATTTGAAATCCCACTGGATTTCCACAAAACAAAGAATTCGACAAAGGACTTTTAGTATTACTTGCTGAAGAATATGAAAAAAATATATATATTTCACTCTTTAATAGGAGCAATAGGATGAGAGGGCTAGTATGTTATACAAAGTTGTATATGAATTATACAAAATTGATAAAAGTTGTGGAAATTGATATGCAGTGATAACAAAAAGAGGAAAAAAACAATAATTAATTGTGAATAGGTTCAATATATTTTTTAATCTTTATTTTAATATTGTGTACATATAGTGCTAGTGCCCTTTTCCTATTATATATTCTATATCATTAATTATGTTGCGGTGCTGTTGAGATAATTCGATATCAAACTTTCTTAGTTACTTTGAGATACAAATATCTATAAGACTTAGCTTGTATTCAGCACTTTCTTCTCCTTAGTTGATATATACACACAGTATTCTTGTCCTTTGTATTCTACACCAGGACACAACTTTACCCAGAGCTAAAGTTTATTAAACTATTTTTCTTATATATTCTAAATGACTCAGGGTTTTATTAGTGATTTTTAAAAATAGACCCACTTTGTATTTCACATATTGTCAAACTTTTTTTTTTTCTTTTTTTTTTATCTCATCACTGTTTTATTGACCAAATGATAAAGGATCCTCATAATGGCTAACGTTCCTATTTCTGGAATACGTCACGCCTATAGTGTGCATACCTGGTAATGGCTTTCTCCCTTTACCTCCCCCCCCCCTCCCTCCATCAAGTGCGCATACCTGGTAATAACCTATCCCCTCCCCCCCCCCCCTATCAGTGCTCCTATAGTATCCCCCCCCTATCCCCTTCCCTCCTCCTCCTAGTCTTCACTCTAAACCCTGTACCCTACCCCCTCCCTACCCCTCCCTACCCCGACCATACTAACATGCTAAACCCTTAAAAAATAATACTAATAATGAAAAATAAAGATAAGAAAATGAAAAAAAAAAAAATTATAAAATTATAATAAAGAAAAATCAAAAGAAAGAATATATATATAAAGGAGAACAAACTCCCTAGTTTCCGCTCCTCCCTCCCCCTCCCCCCTACCCTTACCCCAACCCTCCAGACGCCTTCTAATGAGTGGAACGACCCGAACACTTAAAACAAATACCTCCCACTGTTACACTTGAGGGACAGAAGGAAAAGCGGGAGGAAAAGAAAAGAAAAGAAAAAAAAAAAAAAAAACAGAAGCAGAAGTAGGAGCAGAAAGAGGGGGTTATTTGGGTCAAGGGTCATTTTATGCCATTGACGCTTTTTAATGTCTATGTCTGTTTTTTTTGTGTTTTTTTTTTTTTTCTTTTTCTTCTTCTTTTTATTCTTATGAGTAGTCCGTGGGAGAGAAAAGTCGTTACGATGCGTGACTTAGGTTGCGAATATCTGGCTTCGTGGTGTTAAAAAAGAGGAAAGGGAAGGAGGGAGGGAGGGAGGGAGGGAGGGGGAGAGACAGATTGAGACAGATAGATAGAGAGAGAGAGAAAGAGAGAGAGAGAAAGAGAGAGAGAGAGAGAGAGAGAGAGAGAGAGAGAGAGAGAGAGAGAGAGAGAGAGAGAGAGAGAGAATTTAAAATGCAATTGTATTGGATACTTATTTCACCTGCATTAAAGTTACCAAGCGAAGAGAGAAAGAGGAAGAAGAAAGTAATTGGGGAAAAATAAGGAAAAAAGGCAAACGAGAAACAGAAAGGAAAGGGAGAGGGAGAGAGGGAGGGAGAGAGAGAGAGAAGGAGAGAGAGGGAGAGAGTGAGAGAGAGAGGAGAGAGAGGGAGAGAGTGAGAGAGAGAGAGATAGGGAGAGGGAGAGGGAAAGAGAGAGAGAGAGGGGGGGGAGAGGGGGGGAGAAACAAAGGGAGTGAAAGAGAGAGAGAGACAGACAGACAGACATAGAAAGAGAGAGAGAGAGAAACAGACAGAGAGAGACAACCAGACAGACAGAGAAACAGAGAAACAGAGAAACAGACAGACAAACACAGACGCACCAAAAGAAGGAAAGAATAATAAGAAGAAGTCAAGAAACGATTTATCGACCTCTCGCCCGCAGGATATGTGGAGGTGTGTGTATTACAGGCCATGGGACCATTTTCCTTTGATAATTACTCGAGTTAAATACAATTTAGAGAGACGGGGAAAAATGGTATTTTGCACCATATGTGTTCTTCTCGACGTAATCAAATAAAGAAATCTTGAAGTCTGATTTTATCTTTGTGATGTATATTTGTACATCTGGAGACATATGGTAGCAAACTGGAGTATCTTCTGAGTTTTTTTCTGATAATTATTTTTTTTAATAGGAATGGTCTAGTTACAGATATTACACCCATTTGTTGTAAGAAATGTTTTAAAAAATGTTTCAAAAAGACACTTTGGTAGCTAGGTTCATATACGTACACACACATATACATACATACACACACACAAACACTCACACACACACACACGAATGCACATATTCAATTACACATTTAATATAGCCAAATGATTTCTAATCATCCAACAACCACAAACTTAATGATACAGCTGATAGAAAAATATATTACAATAATAACACAGACCAATACAGTAATGATCAAATTTGCTAAAATAATAATGACGTTTATGAAAATGACAAATAATAACTGTAATAATGATAGCATTCAAGACGCACCGAACGGCTACTTTTAACTTGTAATAATAACATTTATGACATTGACGGCATAACAATAGGCAAGGGAATGAAAAGTTATCATAATGATATATGCAGTTGCACAAGCAATAACGACAATGATAAATGTCATGATAACAGTCGTTCTTTTTCGTCCAGGGTTGGAATTTATAATATGCAAAGACCTGACAAGAATTAACAAAAGGGCCGACGGAGAGGGGATAGAACGGTAGCGAAGATAACAACGATAACAAGAATGAGAAGATAAATGGGGATAATAAGAGGTATAGTGACTAAATCGAGGATTATCATAATTAGTGAGATTCGTGATGTTTAGATGATGTTAATGATAAGCATAATTGTGATAAACAGATAATAATGAAGAACTGATAACAGAGATAATCCTTAACATGAATTGCTACAAATAATGTTGATATATGATAATGTTGACAATGATAATGATATCTGATATTTCATAGTAATGAAGATAGTTGTAACATGATATTAATAATGATAATGAGAGTAATATCAATTACAATAATGAAGATAAGGATTATAATTAATAGTAGCAAAAACGATATAAATGATAATAAGGATAATTACAATAATGATTGTCATTAGTACAATCAACATTATTGAAATCATTCATATTATAAATATCATTGATATCATTATCACCAATATTGTTTTCATTATCGTTATTATCATTATCATCATTACCATAAACTTACCATTATGATTATCACGATACTATAAACAAAATTAATATTTCCGATAATATTAACAAGGACAATGACAACAACAAT
>BOPN01010949.1:10000-19183 GCA_017312705.2 Penaeus japonicus
GGAGACAGGCATTAATATCACTTATCAGGCATAGCCGATAGGTAGGCCAAATTCATCCTGCCTCGAGCTCTATACACATTAAGACCAATTTGAAACCGAGGAATGGAAAAAGATACAGGAGAGAGAGAGAGAGAAAAAAAAAAAAAAAAAACGGCACAAAAATGGAGAATATTTTCTGTGCGCTTTCAGCCATGCGAAGTTGATTTCTATATACCCCCTAACCCCTAACCCCCAACCTCCAACCCCCATCCCCAACCCCCACTCCCCAACCCCCCCAACCCCCAACCTCTCCCTCTCTCTCTTACCCTCTCCCTTCCTCACTTTTTTTTTTTTTTTTTTTTTTACATAGGTACTTGTTGACTGAAATATCGGGTTTAAGCGGAAAATACCTTAATCATCTAGAAATTCAACTTCGTATATCTGATCTCCTATTAGATACTAGGAAAAGAGGTGGGGGTTGGCATCTTCTTACCCTCATATATCGAAAAACACTTTTAAAATGAACAATAATCGAGAAAGAGCTTTAAAGAAAGAAAGAGAAACCCAAGAAACAGATACAAAAGAGCCAGAACAAATAGAGAAAGCAGACCTAATTCTCGCAAGCTCATGCAACAAGAAAACCGAAGTTAAAAGCAAAACTTAAACAAATAAAGGTGTAGCTTCACGACACCTCAATTACTCTGTCAGTTATGAGTTCTAAAATGTTTCATAGAGCGATTACTCACTGCATTATTGTTAACATTATGTATCTTGCTCTTTCCGTTTTATCTCCCATCAGCTGTTCTGTTCCGTTGCAAGAGACTTAAAGAGTGAGGTATCAGGGCTTTATTTACATAATAGAAGTTATGCTTTGATACGGTAAATCCACAGTGCAAGCGAGTGCAAGTGGCGGTCGGAGAGAGTGATTGCATGTTGATTCCGCATGAGAGCCTTTGTCGTGTCTGGTGCGATGGATATGCGGGGAATTTTGCAGGTTTTAATTTCTTAGTTCTTGTTTTACGATTTTTGCTCTCTGTCTGTCTCTCTTTCTCTCGCGCGCTCTCTCTCTCTCTCTCTCTCTCTCTCTCTCTCTCTCTCTCTCTCTCTCTCTCTCTCTCTCTCTCTCTCTCTCTCTCTCTCTCTCTCTCTCTCTCTCTCTCTCCCTCTCTCTCTCTCTCTCTCTCTCTCTTTTTTTTCCATAGCAGACGTGTAGCGAATTCTCTTTTTTTTCTTCAAATTATGATGATGATGACGATTATGATGGTGGTAATTATGATGATAATAAGAACATATTAAGAACGGTGGAAATAGTGCTGATAATGAAAATTTTGATGAAGATAATAATAATAATGACTAAGATAAAAGTAATAATATTTTGAAAGGTAATGATGATAAGGATAATAATAATGTTAACAATAATGATACTACTGCTACTACTAATGATGATAATGATAGTAATAATGATAATAATGACAATGATAATCAAAATACTGATAATGATGATATTAATGATACTGATAATGATAATGATGAATGCAATGATGATGATGAATATAATGATAATGATGATAATAGTAAAGATGGTGATGGCAATGATAATGATCATAATAATGATAATAATGATACTGATGATGATGATTATGTTAGTAATGATAATGTTGTTATGACTATGTAGATAATAATGATAATAATAACAATGATAATGAGGACAATTATAATAAAAACAAATAGTGATAATAATGATAATAATGATAATAATGATATTAATAATGATCATGATAATGGTAACAATAATGATAATGATTATGTTAGTAATGATGATAATCGTGATGATATTGATAAAGCTAATGATAATTATTTAGATACTCATAATATGATGATAATGATACTAGTAATAATAATGATGATGATAGTAATACTAGTAATGATAATGACGATGATATTGATATTAATAGTGATGATGACTATAATAACACTCATAACAAAAATAAAGATACTGGTAATATCAATGATGATGATGATAATAATGATAATGATGATAGTAATGATGATAATAATGATACCGATACTACTAATACTAATAATGATGATGATATGGTAATGATAATAAAAGTAATAATGATAATAATAATAACAATAATAATAATAATAATAATAATAATAATAATAATAATAATAATAATGATAATAATAATAATGATGATGATAATAATAATACAAATAATAATGATAATAATATTGATACAGATATTGATAATGATAACAATGGAAATGACAGTAAAACATCAAACAGAGATGAAAGGTAATGGTGGTGTTATGATGCCCTCAAAGAATGGTGTTGGCAGTTCAGCTTGCAGAGATTGCTATCCCCAACACTTATTTATCTATCAGGCAAAACTCTGATCCCCCCCCCTCAAAAAAAAAAAAAAAAAAAAAATCCGAGTGTTCAAGCGTTCAGACATAGTTCAGTATCACTGTAAAAGCAGAATGATCAACTGTCAATCCTGACGAGTGATATTCTCCTCACAAGATGTATCCAAAAGTGTTATTTCCCATTCACGGTCCCATCATACTTGACGGAGAGGGAGGTCCGACAAGGCAGCGTGTAATCAACGCGGCTATGCATGACGTTCTCCCATGCATGAATTAACCCTTTCTCCACCTCCCAACCCCCCACTCTCCATCCCCCCCGACCCCCGACCCCTCGATCCACCCCCCATCCTCTCGACCTCCTCACAGACCCCTCGATCCACCCCGACCCCTCGATCCACCCCCCGACCCCCCTCGACCCACCCCCGACCCCTCGACCCATCCCCCCCACCCCCCTCGACCTCCTCACGACCCCTCGATCCACCCCCCGACCCCCCTCGACCCACCCCCGACCCCCCGACCCATCCTCCCCATCCCCCTGACCTCCTCACAGACCTCCACCGAGGAACCACAAGAAGCATCGCCCCATCCTCAACCCATGCTGATCCATCATTCAGATATTGGCGATCGCTGGCCCATCACTTCAAAGTTATCGCCCATCAGTTTCTGCGTCAGGTTTCATTTCTTTAGCCTTTTTTTTCTTCCTCTTTTTTTTCCTTCTTCTTCTTTCCCGTCCTCTTCGCCTTCGAGCAGTGCCTAAGGGTAGGAGGGTAAAGGGGTGGGGGTGGGGGTGGGGGTGGGCAACCGCTAGTGAAGGGTTGGGAGGGGGAAGATTATTGGGGGTTGGGGAGGGGGAGGGGAGGTAAAGGGATAGAGAGGGTAATAGGGGAGGGGTTAGATGATAGAGGGGAGGGAAAGAGGAGGAGAAAGTGGGAAAGAAGAGGCAGAGGCGAGTAAGAGGTGGGGTTGGAATAAAAGAAGAGGGAAGGAAGAGAAAAAAAGATGCAGAAGGAGGTGGAGAGAGGGGGATGAGAGGACAAAAAGGAAGCAAGCGAAGAAGGAGAGGAATAGAAGTGCGAAACCATGGAAAGAAAAGATAGAGGAGGAAAAGGGAGGAGATAGAGAAGGGAAAAGATAGAAAGAGAATGTGTGTAGCCTTGAAAAAGAGAGAGAGAGAAAAAAGGGGGAGAAAATGAACCCCCCACACCCTTCCTACCCCCCCCCCCCAGGGTCGACCCCGTAGCGCTAGGTAGGTGGGGAGGGTCGGCATGATAGCGTGTATAAGTATAATGTAAGTATAGTTTAAGTACAGTGCGCGGTGGCAGGAGGTGGACGAAGGAAAAGAGATCGGTAAGGAAAAGTGGGCATTTGGGGATTGTGGGTAGGAAGAGGGGAAGGGAAAGGGGGGAGGAAGAGAGAGGGAGAAGGGAAAAGGGAAGGGAAAGGTAGGAGGAAGAGAGAGGGAGAGGGGAAAGAGGAAGGGAAAGGGGGGAGGAAGAGAGAGGGAGAAGGGAAAAGGGAAGGGAAAGGGAGGAAGAAGAGAGAGGAGGAAAGAGAGAGTGAAAGGAAAGGGCCCGGGAGGGAAGAGAGAGAGGGAGGGAAAAGGAAGGGAAAGGAAGGGAGGAAGAGAGGGAGAAGCGAGGAGGGGAAAGGGGGGGGAGAGGGAGAAGGAAAGGGGGAGAGAGGGAGAAGGGAAAGGGGGGAGGAAGATAGAGGGAAAAGGGAAAGTGGGAGGAAGAGAAAGGGAGGAGGTAAAATGGAAGAGGGAAAGGGAGGAAGAGAGAGGGAGGAGGTAAAAGGGAAGGGGGAAAGGTAGGAGGGAGAGAGAGAAAGGAGAAGGGAAAGAGAAGGGAAAGGGGGGAGGGGGAGGAGAGAGAGGGAGAAGGGAAAGGGAGGGAGGAAGAGAGAGGGAGAGGAAAGGGGGAGGAAGAGAGAGTGAGAAGGGAAAAGGAAGGGAAGGTGGGAGGAAGAGGGAAAAGGGAAAAGGGAAGGGGAAAGGGGGGAGGGGGAGAGAGAGGGAGAGAAAGGGAGGAGGAAGAGAGGGAGAAGGAAAGGGAAGGGAAAGGGGGAGAGGAAAGAGAGAGGGAGAAGGGAAGGGGGAGGAAGAGAGAGAGGGGAGAAGGGAAAGGGGGAGGAAGAGAGAGGGAGAAGGAAAGGGAAGGGAAAGGGGGAGGGAAGAGAGAGAGGGAGAAGGGAAAGGGGGAGAGGAAGAGAGGGAGAATGGAAAGGGGGAGGAAGAGAGAGGGAGAAGGGAAAGGGAAGGGAAAGGGGGAGGAAGAGAGAGGGAGAAGGTAAAGGGGAGGAAGAGAGAGGGAGGAGTAAAAGGGAAGGGAAAGGGGGAGGAAGAGAGAGGGAGAAAGGAAAGGGAAGGGAAGGGAGAGGAAGAGAGAGAGGGAGAAGGGAAAGGGGGAGGAAGAGAGGGAGAAGGAAAGGAGGGAGGAAGAGAGAGGGAGAAGGGAAAAGGGAAGGGAAAGGGGAGAGGAAGAGAGAGGGAGAAGGGAAAAGGGAAGGGAAAGGGAGGAGGAAGAGAGAGGGAGAAGGGAAAAGGGAAGGGAAAGGGAGGAAGAAGAGAGAGGGAGGAGGGAAAAGGGAAGGGAAAGGGGGAGGAAGAGAGAGGGAGAAGGGAAAAGGGAAGGGAAAGGGGGGGGGGAGGGAGAGAGAGAGGGAGAGGGAAAGGGAGGGAGGGAGAGAGAGAGAGAAGGGAAAGGAGGGAAGGGAAAGGGGGAGGAAGAGAGAGAGGGGGAGAAGGGAAAGGGGGGAGAGAGAGGGAGAAGGAAGAAGGGAAGGGAAAGGGGGGAGGAAGAGAGAGAGAGAGGGAGGAGAAGGGAAAGGGGGGAGGAAGAGAGGGAGAAGGGAAGGGGGAGGAAGGGGGAGAAGGGGAAGGGGGAGGAAGAGACAGGAGAAGGGAAAGGGGGGAGGAAGAGACAGGGAGAAGGAAAGGGGGAGGAAGAGAGAGAGAGAGGGAGGGAAAGAGAGAGAGGGAAAGGTAGGAGGGAAGAGAGAGAGGGAGAAGGGAAAGGGGGAAGAGAGCGGGAGAAGGGAAGAGGAAGGGAAGGGGGGAGGAAGAGAGGGAGAAGGGAAAGGGGGGAGGAAGAGAGAGGGAGAAGGGAAAAGAGAAGGGAAAGGTAGGAGGAAGAGAGAGGGAGAAGGGAAAGGGGGGGGGGGAAGAGAGCGGGAGAAGGGAAGAGGGAAGGGAAAGGGGGGAGGAAGAGAGAGGGAGAAGGGAAAGGGGGGAGGAAGAGAGAGGGAGAAGGGAAAAGAGAAGGGAAAGGTAGGAGGAAGAGAGAGGGAGAAGGGAAAGGGGGGGGGGAAGAGAGAGGGAGAAGGGAAGAGGGAAGGGAAAGGGGGTAGGAAGAAAGAGGAAGAAGGGAAAGGGGAAGGGAAAGGGATGAGGAAGAGAGAAAAGGGATGAGGAAGGGAAAAGAGAAGGGAAAGGGGGGGGAAGAGAGCGGGAGAAGGGAAAAGGGAAGCGAAAGGGGGGAGGAAGAGAGAGGAAGAAGGGAAAGGGGGGAGGAAGAGAGCGGGAAAAGGGAAAGAAGAGAGGGGGAGAAGGGAGAGAGGGGGGATGCTGAGAGGGGTAAGGGGTCATGGGTGATGGGAGGGAGTAGGGAGAGACGGAGGAGGGAATGAGGGAGGGAGAGAAGGATTCGAAGAAGAAATGAGGGAAGAGAGAGGAAGAAAGAGAGATGAGGATTACGGAAGGGAGAGGCGAAACGGGGAAATGCAATAGGAAAGAGAGAGAGAGAGAGAGAGAGAGAGAGAGAGAGAGAGAGAGAGAGAGAGAGAGAGAGAGAGAGAGAGAGAGAGAGAGAGAGAGAGAGAGAGAGAGAGAGAGAACAATAGCTGCAACTGTATGATACTCTCTCTCTCTCTCTCTCTCTATATACACATACATACATACATACATACATATATATATATATATATATATATATATATATATATATATATATATATATATATATATATATATATACATATATATATATATATATATATATATATATATATATATATATATATATATATATATATAAAAGTGTTGCCATTATTGTGATTATTGTTTTAATTGTCATCATTATCATTATCATCAATATGATTATCATTATTATTATCATTACAATCATTATCCTCATCATTACTTTTAGCTGTACCATTATCATTATTACAATTTTCATCATTATCATAATTATTATTATTATGTTATCATTGTTATTCAAAATATCATTATCTTCATCATCATCATTATCATTACTATACTTATCATAAGCAATGATAATAATCTTATGATCATCTCCATCTCGGAAAAAAATACTGATAAAAACATACATACATATATATATATATATATATATATATATATATATATATATATATATATATATATATATATGTGTGTGTGTGTGTGTGTGTGTGTGTGTGTGTGTGTGTGTGTGTGTGTGTGTGTGTGTGTGTGTGTGTGTGTGTGTGTTTGTGTGTGTGTGTGTGTGTGTGTGTGTGTGTTTATTCATTTATTTATTTATCTATTTGCACCAACAGTTATTTCAAATATCGAGGCTTGAGATCGGGAGAACGGAGAGGGTGTGGATTGCAAAAATGAAAATTCATTTTAATCAATGAGGAAAAGAGTGAATAACAGCCCTGCATGTTTATGTAAAAGAGTGAGAACGAGTGTGCCAATTGCCATGCTATGAGAGCGTAAGGAGCGTGTGAGAGAAGTGTAGCAGGTGGGATAGTAATGGGATAAGAAGGATAGCGTGATAAGTACAGCGTGCAATAGGAATGCAAGACGTTAAAAGTTATGTCCTTTCGCGCAACGGGGGTATTTTCCGAGAGGTTCGAACTTGTTGAAGATGTGGTTCTTTGACACCTCGGCCCGGCTGGGGGTTATACATAAAGAGGAAAAGCAAAATGCGCAATCCGACGGTATTTTTGTCTGTGGGTTTTTTTTTCGTCTTTTTCCCCTCGTAAAGTAATGCGATCACACCGCTATCATTTGCAGATAAAACGACGAAATTCCCGACGTGTTGAACCATCAATTTCGACGAGAGAGATGACAAGATCTGCAGTTGCTCATGTCGAAGCCGTCCCGGGACGGACCAACGAACCCCGAGAGAACCAACCGCCTGCACGTGGTCGGGTCGGTTCGGTTCTCTGCTGTGCGAATAGCGACGCCCCCCGCCGCTGCAGTCCGGATGGGCGGGCTTGACCTTCGTGAGCTTCGGCTGGACCTACTCGTGCCCCGAATCGCGGCTCGCCCTCCTTGTAATCATCTAATAATCCCTCATTAATAGGGTCTTCCGCCGCCTCCTCGCCTACCGTAACATTATGCGAGAAAACGGCTACCTGAAGACGGCGAGGCAGGTGCGGCGTGGCCCGGCCGATCGCCGACGCCGCCCGCTGCATACCACAGGTGACGCCCGCCCGAGGAAGAGGTGCAAATGACATGGCTCAGCTCGTCAGGTCAGGGGGCCGTCTGCCATCACTTACCCAAGGTGGCGGTTAGCTGCGGCCGCGCGGCTGAGGCTGCGGCCGGCTTGACCTCTGCTGTGAGGGCCGCATCCCCTTCCCTCCCTCCCTACCCTCCCCCAATCCCTTTGCTGTGCGATGGACAAACCCCCTTTCCTCCTCCTCCTCCCTCCCTCCCCTCCCCCTCTCCCTTTGCTGTGCGATGGACAAACCCCCTTTCCTCCTCCTCCTCCCTCCCTCCCCTCCCCCTCTCCCTTTACTGTGCGATGGACAAACCCCCCTTTCCTCCCTCCTCCTCCCTCCCCCTCCCCTCCCCTCTCCCTTTACTGTGCGATGGACAAAACCCCCCCTTCCACCTCCTCCCTCCCCTCCTCCTCCTCCTCCTCCTCCTCCTCCTCCTCCTCCTCCTCCTCCTCCTCCTCCTCCTCCTCCTCCTCCTCCTCCTCCCCCTCCTCCCCCTCCTCCCCCCCCATTCACCCCCTCCCCTCCCCACATGCTGACTCTCGCTGCGACGAGGCACCCTTTGCGCCATAGACACAAGAAAGCCTTCTAATAAGCTGCTGATCTCCGCGTGCTGTGAGATGGACGGCTCATGCTGTGGTGATGAGCGGGTCTGACTGTGCCGCTGACTGACTCGGGCATGTCTGGTAACTGGCTGACTGATGTTATGATAACTAGGAGAAGTTGTTATACTCTCCACGCTGTTATTGGATTAAGATAAGATATGCGGTGAATGACAAGAACTTTGCGCTGGCACGTGATGACTGATTTGCGGTGTGATGTTTTTGGCTTCATAGAATGTGATGCCACGTCATAACACGGGGAAGCAAAACTCAGGCCAATTCATCATCGCAGAGGAATAAAACTCTTTGAGAAGGCGATCAAGTACTACTACTACTCGCCGGAGAGAGCGGCGAATGTGCGAAGATTGTGTGATGAGCGTGTGATGACGCCCTGATGATGATGGTCCTTTTCCCGGGGAATCCTCAGTCATCACATGCAAGACTACCATGACATCGACGCACCTGAATACGAAATTACAGGTGTTTTCCTAACGCATCAAAGTCTACCCTTGACGGGCGCATGTAATCACGCGTTCTGGTAAACACCTTTTTTTTTTCTTCTTCTTCTTCTTTTTTTCTTCTTCTTCTCCTTCTTCTTCTTTTCCTATCACCCTTGAGCGAACAAAAGATCCAGTCAGTGTTAATAAAGGGACGTCAGCTCTTGAGGGGAATCAAAGGCGCTTGCTGAGATTTCCATCACTTGATTTTCGAGTGTGCGTGTGTGTGCGTCTTTCTGTACACATCAAAAATGTGTGCGTTTATGTGAGTGTGTATATCCCGTATGTATATATTTATATTTATA
>BOPN01010952.1:5000-12500 GCA_017312705.2 Penaeus japonicus
TGGCCTGACGACGAGTGGCATGACATATGTGTCGGTAGTTGTCATAACAAACTTGATGTTAGGGAAGAATGAATCGCTGCGCTTCTCTACTGTAAGTAATAACCATCATAATAACTATAAATGCTGTAATGCTCATATAAATAGGTTTAGTTTAGAATGATCTCTACAAGCACAAGCAGGGAAAAAAAACCCTCAAAATGCGCCGACGGCTCTATAGCACCGGCGATGCAAGATGCGCAGGCAGTGTGAGAAGAGGAAGGTGATCCTGACCATGTGCAGCGTCTTCAGTGTATCCTCTGCGCCAGTATGGTTACTTTGTGCTATGTCACTCGCTTTCGTAAGTACATGTCTCCTTCCTTTAGTTTTCATTAGGAATGGTTATTTCTTTCATATTTGTTTATGAGAGAACACACCTAAGAAAAAAAAAAGGAGTTGCTTTTTGTCCTCCCAGAGAAGCAATACTTCTATGACACTGAGTATAAATAACACAATGAACTATATTGAAATTTTAGACTACTACAATATTCACACACACACATATACACAAACAAACTAAATATACTTTTAAGAATATCGTATCGTACGTGCAACTCAGACGACCAGCAACCATGTCAGTTATGTCCAGTGATACACTCTCTAATGGTTTTGAAACCGGTGGAAATCCCTGCAACTTTGTCTTAATCCCCATAAATCCCTTAGTTATTGCACAAATATTACATACCTTCTCAAGATTCTTAATATCTACTCTTAGGTTCTCCTAAAAAAAATTCTTCTGCCCTATTGATTGTTTTAATAGGCCCCAGATGTCCAATTGATTCATGTGCTAATTACTTGGCTCTGAACTTTTTGGATTCTAGATTGAAATTTATGTCCATATCTTTTCTCATTAATGTACAAAATAGTAACCCGTCTTCCATCGGATAGTTATGAAGGGTATTCATAAATTTTAATATTGTGACTGAGCCACCTTCCTGATGTTCCATTACTGCACGCCATTTTCTTGTTCTCTTTGACATTTACTAAAATCTTCCCTTGAGCAACCTATGTAGCTTTAATTCCCTTGACAAAGTTTTACGGAGGTTTTTAAAACTGGTTTTGACAATTGGTCTGCAACCACATTTACCTTTCCTTATTTCAAAATCATACTCCTTCATCTCCAGTGTTCATGTACTCACTCATTCGGGGGCTTCTGGTTTTCTAGTTGAATACACTCAATAAGGGTAAATTGTCTGTATATATATACATATATTGGAAACTTGTTTCCCCAAATATAGTGAGACAACTGCAAGAGTTTCCTTGTCTGTAACAGAATAACAATACTCTGTTGGATTTAGCAATCTGCTATAAAATCCTACCACACCCTGTGCTCTGTCTGGCTGAATTTGCCAATACATCCTTCGCTAGCATCTGTTGTAAGGATGAACGATTCTTCCGCTTCTGCTTTAACAAAGATAGGCGCATTTACTAATGTACTCTTTAATTCTAAGAATGTTATTTTACAATTAACTGACCAAAACAAATATATTATCCTTCTCGTCAACTCTGTGAGAAGTTTGACTATGCGTAATAAAATCCAGGCATTCTAAGGAATCTACAAACTTCTTTTACATTTTAGGTTGTTTCATTGCTTCTACCGCTTTAAAGTTTGAGGGGTCTGGTTTGTAACCCTCCATAGTACTATATGACCTAGGAATTTAACGGACTTTTCCCTTATTCTGCACTTACTTAAATTTAATTTAATTCCCCTTTTCAAAAACAACTTTTCGCAAAATAACATATGTTTCTCCCCAAAGAATCACGTCATCTGAATACTTTCGCACCATTTCTTCTCGTATATGATAAGCAAAGACTTCTTGCATTTTCCTAATAAATATGGCAGGGGCACAACAAAGTCTAAAAAGGTAATCTGCGCAGTCTAAATAATGAGTATCCATCTGACAATGTTAAGTCTCGGAATGTTATATCAAGTTCAATTTGGAAATATGCATCTTTAAGATCTAATAAGGCATAAAAATCTTGTGCAGCTGCTTTTTCCACCAAATCATCCAGTCTTTGAAGGGAATAAATATCTTTTGCCTTTGATGTTAACTTTACGATAAATTTAAAAAAATGTTTTTCATCTCCATTTGGCTTACTAAAACAATTGGACTTGACCATGTTGATGTTGAAGGTTCAATCTTTCCCTTCTCTTCCATGTCTTGGAGCATAATAGCAATGATATTTTTTGCCTTGTCTGAATGACATTAAATTGATGCTCTCACTGGAATATTGTTTTCTATATGAATATGAGCTGGTTCGGATCGAAGCCTTCTCATTTCATCTTTATCAAAAATATAAACTCCTTCATTGTTAATGATCCCGTCCCTTGCCTTTACTTTATTTCTTTCAATTAATCAAAATCTTCTATAACCCTATTTTGACACTTCACTTTTACAAAAGTCTGGTGGTCTAGGGACTTGACCATTTTCAATTCTAGGCACAGGATTTGTATATACCATCCTACAAATATTAACATAATTTTCCCATGTATCTACATCAATATGCTTACTATTTTGCGCCTGTACTTCAACTATGGTTTCTACTTTCTCTACATACACAAAATCTGCTTAGATTGTGTGCTTCTTCATAATTTTACTTACTTTAATATCATGAACATAAGGAATAACAATTTGTTTTCCTTCTGTAACTTCAAATGGGAATTCATAACCAGCATAGTTTAGTGCTTGGTAGTTCTTTTGTATCCATCCATAACATATAAAAAATTAAATGGCTTAATTATTTCCTGATTAAGTGAACGACAAGCCAACTGCCTATTTTCACCTCTAACTCTATTAGCCATTACTCTACTTAATGTCATCCTACGTCTCTTTGCACTTACTAAAATCTAGTCATATCCTGCATATATTACTTTCTTTTTTATTGAATATTACTCATGGTGGAGATATACCCAGTACAACTGAGCCGAGTACATAAGCTCTCTCCGACGCACTTGGTCCACACCTGTCCTCCCTCTGCTACTAAGCTAGGGGCCTATGCCATCCCATGGTCCTCCTTTGAGAAGCAGTACTCCTGGAGACCGGCGCTCAACACAAGTATACTGTATCCAGGAGACACTCTCACAACGCTCTCTTCTGCCACCGTTGGGACACGGGCCACCGCATGAATTGGTCAGCTGTCCGCATTCTGTTTCCTTCCGCCGATGTCCATGCCCGCAGACTGGGGGAATCTACCCTCATCAACAAGCTGCCTAATTTCAACTTCAAAAGTATTTTTTTTTCACCTGCTGACATTCATCTTGCTTTCCACAGACTGTTGTCTTACACCGGCTACCCTTGCTTGCTTGCTTGCTTGTTGGATTTATTGGCTATCAACCAGCGGCACAGGCCAAGGTTATTAAGCCAATGATTCCATTTTATTTTATCAATCTATAAAAGTTTTGTCTCCTTTAAAAAAGTGATTACTTTACTTATTATTTTTTCATTATCAGAAAGTAGATTTTTTATATTCAATTCAATATTTTTAATTTGTAAATAATTTTTTATTTTTTGTCTTTGGTTATTGTATTGATTGCATGTTATAAGTATATGGTTTATTGATAAAATTCTATTGCAGTGTTGGCATTGAGGAGGGAATCTTTTTTCTATGTAGGGAGTGAGGTGGGTTAGTCTTGTTGTGTTTACCCTGAGGCGGGCCAGCACCACCTCCTCCCTTCTGTATTTTCTGTGGGCTGTGTCCCACGTTTCTATTTTTTCTTTTGTTTTGTTGTGCATTGTGAGGTCGGTCCACTCACTCTGCCACAGGAGATGGATTTTTGCTTTTATAAAAGAGACAAAACACCTGAGATCTGTGCGGATAATACCAGGCTCCAGATCGCCAGTCGACCCGGCTAGTTTGTCAGCCTGTTCATTACCATGGATACCCGAGTGTCCAGGTACCCATATCAGTTTGATTGATTTATTGGCACTATGCATTTTACGAATGATATTACCCTGTATTTCATTATAGGTGGTTTCTAGATTAATGTATTTTTAATTGAACTTAACGAGTCTGAAAAAATGACTATTCTATCGTGGGTCGTCGATAGGGCAAAATCTAAAGCTTTATCTATTGCAAATAGTTCGGCAAGAAAGATCGATGTATGATTCGGCAATCGAAATCTCAACTGACATTCAGTCGACCATACACCCGCTCCCACACACTCGTCTGTCTTGGACCCGTCGGTATATAAATGAAAAAAGGAAAGATGTTTAATTAGGATCTCTCTGAACCTCTGGCGTACCCACCTCCGACACCGTGGCTTTGGCTGATGGTAGCCAGTCTACTACGGTAGAAAAATTGGGTGTTTCCCACGGTGCTATATTTGACTGAACCAGGGTATCGATGGTAGAGAGATCTATACCGACTTTATCTGTGAGGTCATGGAGTCTATTGCCCAGCGGCTTCCCGCCGCGTTGTTGGGGTCTCTACCAGCCGGGAGTGCAAAACATCCCTGTTGGGATGTTGGGGCTGCCTGGCTACCTTCGCGGCATAGGTCAGCGCAAGCTGGCCGCGTCTAAGACGGAGGGGAGGTACTCCCGACTCTACCTCTAGGCGCTCGGTGCGAGTGCACTTAAGGGCTCCAAGACAGACGCGTAAACACGCATTCTGCACAACATTCAAACCTTTCAGAGTTGAGCTCGTTGCCGAGCCATACACGATTGACCCATAATCTACTTTAGATCTAATCAGGGATTTATATAACATCAGTAAAGACTTTCTATCAGCTCCCCATTTGTGTCCAGAAATGCACTTTAATAAATTAAGTGCTTTTTGACATTTATTCTTTAACTGACCAATGTGGTCTTTCCAATTTAATCTACTATCAAAGAGTAGACCAAGAAATCTAGCTGAATTTTGAATAGGTATTGGATGGTTGTCTAGAGTTAGCCTGATGTTGGGCTTTCTCCTATGTGTAAAAATCACGCCACTCTTCTTATGGAAAACTTTAAAACCCCACTGGAGGCCCCAGTTATGAATCATATCCAGTGCCAATTACCCTGATTTGCCGAGAACTCTGCATTATTGCTGGAGTGCCATAATGCACAATCATCGGCGTACAGTGAGTATTTAAGATTCCGAGGAGGAGATGGTAAAATGTCGTTTATCATACATAGAAATAAAGTTGGTGACAAGACACTTCCTTGTGGGACCCCGTTTGCCTGGACAAAAATGTCCGAGAAAGTGACATTGTCAGAAAATAATTTGACAGAAAACGTTCTGTCAGAAATGAAATTTTGGATGAAACAAGGCAAGTTTCCACGTAATCCGAAAGCATAAAGTTTTCTGAGTAGGCCACATGCCAAGTCATGTCAGGCTTTTTCTATGTCTAAAAATACTGAAATCAAAAAATGCTTTTTGGCAAATGCCTCATGAATATGACTTTCCAGTTTTACTAGCTGATCGAGAGTTTGACGTCCCTTTCGGAAGCCGCACTGCTCGTCAACTAGTAAATTCCTGGTATTTAAAAAATGCAATAGCCTACTATTAACAATTCTTTCCATGACCTTGCATAAGCAACTTGTCAACGCAATTGGGCGGTAAGATATGGCGGATCTGGGATTTCCCCCTCCTTTCAATATGGGAATGATGTGGGCGAAGTGCCATGAATTTGGAAAAGTCTGGCTTTTCCAAATATCATTGTACACTTCTAGCAACTTAATCATGTCATCATGATTAAGATGCTTTATCATCTCATATCGAATCTCATCGGGGCCTGGGGATGTTCCTCTACAGGCTTCTAGGGCTCGGACAAGCTCATTCATTGTAAGGTCTTTATTGTAATCAAAATTATCTCCTGTGGCAAAGTGAATTGGTTGTGCCTGGCTGCTTCCTTGGTGGTCAGGAATGCAGGGTTGTAATTTTCCGAGCTGCTTGTATAAGAGAACTGCCTACATTAGCATAAATGTCTCTAGGTTCATCATAATTTCTTCCCTCATGAATGATGTTTCTTATTTTAGTTGATGTTCTTTTTCTATTAATTCTATTGACTGTGGACCAAACCTCTGATAACTTGGTGTTACTATTTATTGTAGAGACAAAGCTTCGCCAGGAGTCTCCTCTTACTTATCTAATTGTTCTACGAGCCCTAGCTCTCGCTTGTTTGTAATTGCGAAAGTTCTCGTTGGTAATATTATTATGGAAAAGCCTGTAGGCCCTGTTTCGTTCACATAGCGCCCTGCGGCAATCTGGTGTCCACCATGGAACTCTATGCTTAACGCTATCTGTCGAAGTCTTAGGTATGGTTGCCATTGCTGCATTTATAATACAATTTTGAACATTGTTTACTTTATCATCAATGGTTTCTCCAAAATCGAGCTTGACGCTCCTTGTGAAGGCGACCCAATCTGCTCTTTTTACGTTAAATTTGGGTGCTGAAGGCGTCCTCGTGGTGTCGCATGAATATTGAATACAAATAGGAAGGTGATCGCTTCCCAACGAGTCGTCAATGGTGTGCCACAGGCACTTGGCTGCTAGTGTTGAGGAAACCAGTGATAGGTCAATAAAGCTCAAATTACCGGTATTATCGTCTATTCGCGTTGGACTACCATCATTTAGAAGAACCAGATCAGAGTCGTTGATCAACTTAACTACTTGCTCACCTCTACCATTCACCCGCAGGGAACCCCATAATGTATGACGAGCATTAAAATCACCTAGAATTAATTTATTGTTTGGCAGACTGTCCTGAATAGCAAAAAGCTCATCATATATTAAATCTTTACTTCTCAGGTGGACAGTAAGCTGAGCATATAGTCAGATACGTTATTGAATTTTACTTTGCATGCGACGTGTTCCAAAGTAGAATTAATCGTCACTTCAATGAAAGGGAGATTCTGGTGGATGTACATGGCGACTCCGCCTCCACCCCTTCCCTCTCGGTCTTTTCTACAAAGATGGTAGTTTCTTAGCGATACGACCTCGTCAGAGACTTGGTCGTTTAAATGGCTTTCTTGTAGTACGATAATATCGGGAGCATAGGACGAGGCTAATAATCTAAGAGAGTTTAATTTTGATCTAAGACTTCGACAGTTCCATTGTATAATGGTATACGCGTGGATTACGTTTTATGGGGTTTGGAAGTGCCTTGTCCGGTGGTTTTTATTTTCTTTTTTTGGGAGGGAGGCGCCTCCTCCTCTCCCTCGCTTCCCGAGGGCCTCTCTCGGGGATTTTTGGAGACAGTAGTCTCCATGGCCTGCTCCCCTCCACCAGAGAGACGCCCGGCGGAGGATGATCTGCTCTTACGAGCAGAACTACCACCAGACGAAGTTCTAGTGGGGTCGCTCGGACTAGAAGGTGCGATCCGGATTGTGATTTGGTATCGACCTCCTTAAGATGCTGTTTTTGCTGGGTTGATTCAGCAATTTCTTTAATTGTCTTATCTACCTTCTTAATCTGATTCATCAAGTCCTTTACTGTTTCTTTCAAATCGGAAATTTCCTTGTCTTTAACTGCGAGCTGTGT
>BOPN01010952.1:17500-19158 GCA_017312705.2 Penaeus japonicus
ACACATCTAGACACATACATTTAGACTAACTGAATGCATTCGTATACAGAAGGTATGCAGAGAGACAAAGAGACAATTGGAGATAGAGATGCAGCCACATACCTTTTACAAGCGAGGCATTCCTGTTGCAACGAACCTCTTTGCACCACAAGTGCAACGTAGATTAAGGATATTCGCTTCTGCAGAGTGGGATGAATATTGGCTAGATTATCTAAAGGTGAAAAAGAGAGAAATTCTAAAGCAAAATAACCTGGCCTGGAATCATATATATTGAGATAAAAGAAAGATGGTTGTAATGGCGAGCTCTCGGGCGGGAGTGTATATCACACGAGAAAAATGAATTCACGCTCCAATATTTTTCTTTTTGAGTTAAGACGCAAAAGCGGCCGACGTGAGAGGAATCGGAGCCGCAGCGTCGCCCGCCCCCCCCCCCCCTCCCGTGCTCGTCCGAAACAGCTCTTACGACACGGCCGCGGTGCGTGAGAGTAAAATGAATGGCTCTGACCCAGAGCGGTGACCTCACGCCGCAGCTGCAGGGAGAGGCTCCGGCAGTACATTTTCTCGAAGGGATTTCAGAAAGGACAAACTGAAGGGTCGCTCCTTTGACGTTATCACTGCTCGAGATGGTATTCACGTCCGTATGAATGAATTCTATACGTATAATTCAGTAAAGTGGTCGATACTACAAGAAGTTTCTCTACTCTGATAACCAAAGTGTACGCATACGCGCACATTTACCGATATCGGCACGAACGGTAGTTCAAATATTTAGTGAATAAACCTAATAATTGTCTGTTGTATATGCAAGATGAAATACGAAATTCGTAGTAAGTCATCTTATTGATAACCATATCTACCTACCGTCCCTCACTCGTAAGTAACCTTTATCTCCAGTAATTATAATCAATCAGTTTTCCCATCCAGAAACGCAGGCCTTGGCACCCAAGCAAGATCTCAGTGCTTACTTATGAGGCAGCCTAAAACTCCTACGTCAGTTTAACGGATTAACCCTTGATACACCTTCATAACAGGGAGATATAGCTATTCCGTTCAGAGATTGGGTAGTAAATTAACAAAGGTTTCCTCTCTTCCTCCCTCTCTCTCCCACGCACACACTTTCTTTCTCTCTCTCTCTTTCTCTCTTTCTTTCTTTTTACACGTTATTTGTATTTGTAGAGTGGAAAATACTGTTTTAAGGTAAAAATAGCTAAAAAGTGTGTCCTTATCAGAGACTATTTGGCAGCTAACCGGGAGTGTTGTCTGATATACTTATGTTTAAAACTAACCAATTTATGGCAAATAACACGAATAACTAAACAATTCACTTACAGTTGACTGTATTAATTTCGTAAATGCTGCACAGTACGAGTCGTAGAAGAAATCGCTACGAACAGTTCTAGGCCAAGTCCATATACAAATTGTGGTGCAACCTTGAAATCAAAGACTGTTTTTAGGACAGTCCCCGATAATGTCCAAGCTGTTGACACTGCAAATAATTTTTAATTATCTGTCAATTAGGACAGTCCTTACATTTGTAAAAGAAAATTCTCGGACCTTTTGTTAATACTACCTTAAGTTAAAAGGCTCTGATTGCATTGTGTAGTATTTACATTTCTCTCTCTCTCTTAGTATATATATATATACATATATATATATAT
>BOPN01010953.1:0-2500 GCA_017312705.2 Penaeus japonicus
TATATATATATATATATACATTTACAACAAACATGCAGCTAAATAATCTCACATAATAATACCATCCCAGCATTGTAAATATATAGACCGTATCTATATTTTTCGGCCATCGCAACCTCATAAATTCTACCAAACACAGGATGACCAAAACTCACCCACATAAAGAGTGAAGTAACTTCCTTTTTCCTTTCCTAAGGCTATCAAATATTCTCTGTATATAAAGAACGGGACCCTGTTATTTTTTGTGAAAATTTTTGGTCTTATTTAAAAGTTGGTGATGGTTCTTATACTACCTTTAGAATAAATGACAAAGATGAAGATTGTGCAGATTGTTATTAATAAAGATTATAGAATACTGAGAAATTTTGCAATTCTTTTATAATCAAAGAATCTGGTGACAGGTAGAAAGCACTGCAGCGTACGAAGGAAATTACAAAATTATATTATGACTAAATGCAATGTCTATTATATCAATGTACACTGTATAACAATGACTGTTTCAGTAACGGTGATATTGATGATGATAATTATTAACACTACGGTGAAAATTATCAGTAATATTAATGAACAAAAATAATATTATCATTATTCTTATCAGAATAATTGTATTAGTATTTTTATCAATAATATCTTTATCTTTGTTGTTAATATGCTCATTATTGCTGCTACCAAATACTATCTATTATCACTTCAATTATTTCTACTATCATTACCATCATCACTTCCGTACATTATGAAAATACAAATCATATTAGTATTGATATATCTACTATCACATGAATAACAAAGCTAAATATCAACAGTTCATCATAAAAAAAATCTGTAACTCTCTAACAAAAAATCAGGAAAGTGATATTTGAGTATTAGGAATGAAAACGTTGCTAATGAGAAATAAAGGATCGAGCTTCGTTAAAAAGAAAAAAAAAATCGAAAAAAGTCAAGCTGATATGGAGATTTTAAATTGGATTTTTAAGAAAGGATGAAATAAAACGTATATATATATATATATATGTCTATGTATGTCTATATATATATATATATATATATATATATATATATATATATATATATATATATATATACACACATATATATATATATATATATATATATATATTATATATATATATGTGTGTGTGTGTGTGTGTGTGTGTGTGTGTGTGTGTGTGTGTGTGTGTGTGTGTATATATTTATATATATATATATATATATATATATATATATATATATATATATTTTATATATATATATATATATATATATATATATATATATATATTTATTAATATATATATATATATATATATATATATATATATATATATATATATATATATATATATATATATATATATATATATATATATACACAGTACACACACACACACACACACACACACACACACACACACACACACACACACACACACACATATATATATATATATATATATATATATATATATATATATATATATATATATATATATATATATATGAGAGAGAGAGAGAGAGAAAGAGAGAGAGATGTTCATAAAGATAGATAGAGTGAGATAGATAGATAAATATAATAATAAATAGATCGATTGGTAGAAAGATAGATAGATAGATAAACACAGAGATAGATAGATAGATATCTGTGCGTCTATACATCTACCTACTTATACAAAAACAGAAAAAATTGTCAGTGACATAAACAACGTTTTGCACTAATTGTGAGCAAATTTTAGCAACTGCACTTTTATTTCGGTCTATTAATTATTGCTTGTTGATAAAGTTTGGACAATTATAGTTTGAAATATGACCTCATTTTTTTTTCTTCCACGGTGAATATGACTGTTCACCTCTAGATCTTTTGCAATACTGTAATTGAATGTTGGTGTTGTTGTTTAATGGTCTAGAGGGAATTGGTTATTGTATTTGTTTGTTAGTTTGTTTTGGTGTGTGTGTGTTTGTTTGCTTTTGTTTGTGTGTTTGTTTATTCTTGGTATGTCTGTGTGCATACTTACATACATGTATACACACACACACACACACACACACACACACACACACACACACACACACACACATATATATATATATATATATATATATATATATATATATATATATATATGTATACATACATACATATATATATATATATATATATATATATATATATATATTATATATATATATATATATATATATATATATATGTGTGTGTGTGTGTGTGTGTGTATGTGTGTGTGTGTATGACCAAATATTAAATCAAAGGAGAGAAGCTCGAGCGAGGGTCAAAAGGGTCAAAACATTACTTAGCTCGAGAGTAAAGGATTATAATAATGTTAAAAAATAATAATAATAAAAAGAATAATAAAAAAAAACTAAATAAAACGATAAAAACACATCGCAAGAGTTATTAATGTACAAATCGCCGACATGACACGTGCAAACACGAAATAAAACGAACACCTCTTTTTTGAAAAAGCGTTTGTCAACCTTTATGAGGTTT
>BOPN01010953.1:7500-10000 GCA_017312705.2 Penaeus japonicus
CACATCAACTACCTGTAGAGGCAACTTCCTGTTATTAACTTAGACAACTCAATTTGCAAGTCTAATGTAATAATGTCCAGTTGTTCTGTAAGGGGGCATCGTCGGTTTCACCTTCCCTTGCTAGAACACCTGTTCCATTTTTAATACAGACTACGGCATTTTTATACGTGGTACATATCATGTTTTGTTAGGAAAGGAAGTTAAATACTTTTGAGTAATGACGTAAAAGATATAGAACTGATATGTGGTTATCATTATTTGTTATAGATACAATAGCATCAATAGATAATCGCTCATAATATAACTCGTACTCTTTCTTTGGTTTATTTCATGGATCGCATATATTCATGCTTTGTCAACATAAACATACCGCATAGTCAAACTACTCAGATATGTGTGCGGGAAGAATTTCTGTATTAATGTATTGCAAATATATCTTAATTGGTTAGGTATGAGAAAAAGTATTTTGAAAGACTGTGATTCTTCTGATATAAACTTGATCAGAGAAACATTATTGTGCATAACATTGTTTTATAAACTTAAATAAATTCATCTTTAAATGATATACCAAACACATATACTAAACCAATGATTTGTAAGGGTAAACAAAAATAAAAGGAAAAATAACTAAGGATAAAGATAAACCAAACTGAAATAAACTGCTTGGTTTTCAATATCACATTGACCTCATATTGTTAGATGTGACCCACTTCCGTGACCTTACCACATTGTGTAAGGTGTAAGGCTAAAGTGCATTATCATCATTATTGCGTAACGTGTAAGGTCATCATCATCTTCTTCATCATCATTATCATCATCTTCATCATCTTCATTATCATTATCATCATCATCACCACCATAATAATCATTATCACCATAATCATCATCATCATCACATCATCCTCATCATAGTCATCTTCAACATCATCGTCATCATCATTTTTGTTGAATATTTGGATGAATAGATATATATGTAAATGAATGAATATGTAAATAAACAAATAAGCAAATGAATAAACCAATAAATAAGTAAATAGGTAAATGAATGAATAAACAAAATAGATGAATAGGTAAATGAACAAATAAATATATAAAAATATTTTTAAAATTCCATCCATCCCATACAACAAGCAAATAATCAAAGTAAAACTAAGAAGAAAAAAATCAAAGCAAAACTAAGGAGAAAAAAAATCAAAGCAAAACTAAGAAAAAAATCAAAGTTAGTAAACTAAAAAAAGAAAAAATCAAAGCAAAACTAAGAAAAAATCAAAGCAAAACTAAGAAGAAACAATCAAAGCAAAACTAAGAAAAAAATCAAAAAAATAAAATAAAAATAAAAAAACGAACACCGTGCAACTAAAACGCAACTCGGATGAATCTGCATTCCAGTCCCACCCATCATCACGTTGCCGAGATCCAGTCACGAACACTCCAGATATTTCTCCCATAAAGATTCCGTGCGAGCAGACCCGTTCATCATCCCTTGCGTAGCGCTCCCCTTCCCCGCCACCCATTTTATTATTCCCTTCTTCTTTTCTTCACCACCTTTCTTGCTTTCTCGTTCCTACCTTTCTCTTGCTTCTTTATTTCTCATTTCCTTTCTTTCTCTTCATCCTCTTTCTCTTCCTTCTATTTTCTACCGCACCTTTCTCTTCCTTCTCTTTCTACTTCCTTTTCTTTCTCATGTTTCTCTCTTCCCCACCTTTCTCTTTCTTCCTCTTTTGTTCCCTACCTTTCTCTTTCTTCTCTTTTCTTCCCCACCTTTCTTTCTTCTTTTCTTCTCCACCTCTCTCTTCTTCCTCTTCTCTTCCCCGCCTTTCTCTTCCTTCCTTTCTCTTCCCCACCTTTCTTCCTTCTTCTCTCCCCACCTTTCTCTTCCTCCTCTTTTCTTCCCCACCTTTCTGTTCATCCTCTTTTCTTCCCTGCCTTTTTCTTCCTTCTCTTCTCTTCCCCACCTTTCTCTTCCTTCTCTTCCTCACTTCCCTTTCTTTCTCCTGTTTCTCTTCTCTTCCCCACCTTTCTCTTCCTCCTCTTCTCTTCCACACTTTTCTCTTCCTCCTCTTTTCTTCCCCACCTTTCTCTTCTTCCTCTTATCTTCCCCGCCTTTCTCTTCCTTTTCTTTTCTTCCCCAGCTTTCTCTTCCTCCTCTTCTCTTCCCCACCTTTTTCTTCCTCCTCTTTCTTGCTTCCCTTTCTTTCTCTTCCTCCTTCCCTTTTCTCTCTTCCTCCTCCTTCATCCTTTCTTCTCTACTTTTCTCTTACTCCTCCCTTCCCTCCTCTCCACCTCCTCCTCTTTCACTACCTTCTCCTTCTCACCTTCTTAGCTGTCTCTTCTTCCACCCTATCTTTCTCTTTCGCCTCCCTACCTCCCCACCTTTCTCTTCTTTCCCCTTTCTCCTCCATACTTTCCTCTTCCTCCTATCCCCCCTCCCTATTTTTCTCCTCCTCCTCCTCCCCTTCTTACTCCTCCCTTTCCTCCCCACCTTCTTCCTCTCCCTCTT
>BOPN01010955.1:0-19151 GCA_017312705.2 Penaeus japonicus
TTAGTGTGTGTGTGTGTGTGTGTGTGTTTTAGTGTGTGTGTGTGTGTGTGTGTGTGTGTGTGTGTGTGTGTGTGTGTGTGTGTGTGTGTGCGTGTTTCTGCGTGTGTATGATTGTATGTAAGTATAAACATACTATATCAGCAACGTTTATACGCTTTTACATTACTGAGATGGAGACGGAAATGGTGATGATCATCACAATAATAAAGATGGAATCATCTGTAGTGAAATAAGCAGCACTTGATATTGAAGGAAAGAACCCAGAAGCAAACGACACGCGTCTGTCCCTTCAGAGGAAACGAAGGAAAGGGGAGAAGAACACGGAGAGGAAACGAAGGAAAGGGGAGAAGAACACGGAGAGGAAACGAAGGAAAGGGGAAGCAGACGAGTATGATCTGTCTTTCCTGAAATCATTCCCTAGAAAACGCTTTCGTCATCTTCTGGGTGTGCGTTCGGACGATGGTCACAAGGCGAACTCAGCGCCGCTGCCGACCTTTGTCTTCGCGAGACCGCACCAACCGTACGTCTCAGTTGCAGAGCGCCCGTCAAACGCTCCGCTGCCTTCGCCAAACACAGACATGGAATCCTTCGCATTTAGGATAAAAACAGTACAAAGAAAGGGTCCTTGTCAAAATGTATTGCAGAAATTTCTTCGGAAATTGCCATGAAAAGAGAAGAAAAGTTTTAACTTTTGCTTTCTATTGTCGTTCATGTCCCAGACGAAGGGGCCTTGCTACTTTAGAAAAGTATGTTTAGTTTCATTTCTACTTGTAATGCAGTTAAACAGATTGAACAGATGCTTCGAGGATTTTTTTTTTTCGAATCAATTGGCTTTACCGCAGTGGGTTTAAAATGTTCCCGAAGGAAATTCAATAAATCAAAGAGCATCATTCACCTCGTGCAAGCAAGCGCTTGTGCTTCCGCCTTCCCTTGAGATGTCGCGATGGAAGTGACAAATCTCTTCCTCATTTCCTTCAAAGAGCATCATTCACCTCGTGCAAGCAAGTGTGATCGATGTGGTGCTATTCGCTGTAAGTGGGCATTGCGGTGGAAATGTGGTGTTTATTGTGTGGCAGAGGGTGGGAAAAGTTACTTACAGATGTAACTACTGTGATCAGAGGTTGTAAAAATGTGTAGTGTCAGGTTGATAATGATGTGGTAAAGAATATCTGCGTTCATAAAAGGTTATGCCGAGTGGAATCGTCTGTTTATTGTGTGGTAGATGGTGAGGCTGTGAAGGAAAACCTTTGGTAGAGAGTTTGCATATCTCACTGAGAGATGTAACATGTGTTGTGGGGAAAATGGTGCATACTTTATAAAAATCAAAAGAACATTAAATTCAAACTAGAACTGTCTTGTCAATCAGTGAGTTTGTCAATATATGATACGATGAGTTTCAGATGTGTGTGTGTGCGCCACCTCTCACCATCTGTCTGTCTGTCTCTCTCTCTCTCTCTCTCTCTCTCTCTCTCTCTCTCTCTCTCCATCTCCATCACTCCTGTTTGTATCCGTATGCAAGGTGTCTCTGCATGAAATCTCTTGCAATTCACCAAGCACATCGAGAGGGCTCGTCCACTCAGGCTCTTACATGGGAATTAGTCGCGAAGGTTTGCTCGAAGTGATGCGGAGAGTTCACGTCTTGTTGATTGAAAGAGGAAAAAAATCACAAGAGAAAGAGAAAAAAAAAAGAAAAAAAAAAAAAAAAAAAAAAAAACTTTTTAAATGTATTTTTGTGATATTTTGCTCTTCATTTATATTCTGCTCATTTGGTAATTAATAATTTGAACTTGTTTTGTGTGTGGAGGGTTATTTTATCCATGTCGGGTTGTCTATCGGAAGGTGATCCATGCAGGCACACATGAACATGCAGACATGTACATATGTAAGCACACGAGCTTCTCTCTCATATCGGTCTGGGAAACATAACGTTTTTGTTTAACGACGGTATAAATCTTGGGTGGTTTTGCGTAAACTATTTGAATTTGGGTAATTTGGAAGCACTAGCTTGTTTCTCTGGCTTATTGCAAATTTCTTGAATTAAATATCATGGTCTGTCAGTATGTTAATTGAAAAAATATTTGTTACCGAAAGAAATGATAGGGACTAGTAAAAAAAAAATGTATATATATATTTAAAAGTACTGCTGACGAGCCGTTACCCTCTTTCTGGAGGTGTGTGGTATTATGTCATTTATTAAAGAAAAGTACACAAAGTTAATTGCGCACTCGAGACGTTATCGTCCTTTCGTTCAATTGTAGTAAGCTTATATTAAGCATCACTGAGAGACTCATTCCTCGTAGAGCAATCAATAAAATCAATGGCTTGTCGAACGGGCGCTCCCAGGAGAAATATCATGCATATCAAACATTCGGCCGGAGCGCTTAACTGACTCCGCCCTTCTTACCTCACCAATGACAAACTGGCTCACCACACACCAACATGCTTTCCATTTCAGTCATGTCCGCGAGTCAAATGCCCAACGGAATCAAAC
Organism: Penaeus japonicus; assembly: GCA_017312705.2. Lineage (NCBI taxonomy): Eukaryota > Metazoa > Arthropoda > Malacostraca > Decapoda > Penaeidae > Penaeus > Penaeus japonicus. Next base: position 2,492 of record BOPN01010955.1, read on the forward strand.
ATCGAATGTAGAATGTAGAAACTAATCGTTATGACTTGCACACTAAAATAGTGAAAGCCACCTTGCCATCTAGTGGTTATCATGTAGTGCTTGATTTCTGTGCTAATTTCAACATGCATCCACTATCTGAGAAGACATATTTTGAAATTACAAAGGAGGTAGAGGAGAAGAAAGCAGCCGGAGATGAAACATACGGGCCCGGGATTGCGGCGGTGGACCCGTAGAACACCTGTTTGGTGAGCATTGTCAATGAGGAGAGGGAAGGCGCTCATTGCTGGAAAAACAAAACCCCCTCCAAGGATTTGGTAAAGGGAAGACACCCCAGCAGTGAGGCATTTCGCCGGTAAAAGCGCAAAAACGATGCTGAACAAGGCACTTCTGGACACGACACCATGGTGGGTCAGTAGTGTGTTTTTTATGCTCTATATATTAGAATTAAAAGTTGATTCGTTGTGTAAAGTATCAATATGAGCCAGAGAGCTTTGTGTGTGAAAGCAATGCCAATCATGAAATAAATAGCTACGTTACATTGTACTGAAATCTTTAAACGCCTGTATCTCAAAACTAAAAATATTGACATTCAAAAAATTCTCAAACATTTAAAAATAATCAAAACTTATTGTAAACGTTCATGCTGTTACATATTGGTTGTCCCTTCATCGTGTAATTTTTTTTTCGATAAAGTGAAAAACTTGAGTATTAGGAAATTTCATTGAAGAAATAATAGCGATCGGCGCGACGTCGCGCAAATATGCTTCTTACGGCCTCGATAACTCATTACCAATTGCGAAAAAAAAAAAACTAAAAAACTAAATTACACGCTCTTCATATCGTTTTTGAGCATTTTCATGTAGAAGCAGGTGTCTCTACGACAAAAAATATCACCACAGGAAGCTGTGACGTAACGAAAAACGTTAGGACGTCTTAACGTAGGCCGGAATGACATACCACATTTTCTTGCTAACCTAAAGTCGACATTCATAATTTGGCTATACCCTGAAAGTTTCAAGTTCAAAGACCTTATACTTTATTATTATTATTTTGTGTGTGTGTGTGTGTGTGTCAGAGGGTGAGCTGTCCCTTAATTGGCAATTTTATTATGTTTTTATGTATGGAGGGAGATTTCTTTAATCCATGTTGGGTTGTCTATCTGCATGTTATACATGCACGCACATATAAGGATGCGGACATATCTGCAAGCACACAAGCTCTCTCTCTCACCTCTCGTCACCGTCTACCAACGTCACAAATCTTGGATGGCTTTCCGTAAACCAGACGAATTTCGGTAGTTTGGCAGTACTAGCTTGTTTATATGGCTTGGTTCAACTTTCTTACGTCTTTTAGTAATTGTTACTTTAAAAAATAAAGACAGCACATAAGGAGTGAAATGTTTTCGCAAAAACTGATTTTATCTAAAATTACTGCTGACAAGCCGTTGGACTTGCTTTCAGAGGTGGGTGGCATTATGTGTGTGTGTGTGTGTGTGTGTGTGTGTGTGTGTGTTCGTTCATGTTCACCATAATGGAACAGTTCATTGCGCTCTATTATATACATCAACATAATGTGCAAACTGAATGAACGTGCCAGATTTGATGGAAATTTTCATAAATCAAAATAATATCCATCGAACACATAGGCCTTTACATAACAAGCGACCGGTGGAATGTATAGCGATCCCTTAATCTACACTGTTTATGAAGCTGTTTGGAATATTCGAATGCTAATATATGTTTAATTCGATGCGGTGGATTTGTTAAATCCATATTTATTTCTACAACTATTTAGGTAAATCCTTATGACTGTACCTATCCATTTGATTAATGGTTTTGATATATGGTGTTAGGCTTCCCGTATTCAGCTTCATGTCAGTGGTATTCCAAGAGCAATGCATTCATTGAATAGAAGAATGGAGCGATTTGATTGCTTCGTTATAAATGTAGTTTCTTTGTTGCTGTTTTACAATACTATTCATTTTGCCTGAAACTACTGCGGAAAAAGGAAACAGGACATAGCGTGCGCAAAGACATTGATTTCGCGGATACAAACTATATATCTCAAACCCGACACACTTTTCTAATTCAGCGAGAACTCTTGCATGGTCGCTGTGCTTGCACCCTTGATCAGCTGACTGCAACAGCTCTTGCTCATTGCCTGATTAACGTCCTTGGCGACTGCGGACCTGCAACGCCCTGGCACCGACTGTTCTCTTCTCACCCCTCTCTTCATCTCTCGACCTTTCTTTTTTTCCTTTACTCTCTGTTTATACATTTACTCTCTCTCATTCTAACCAAGGAACAGAGATTCTCCCGTTATCTCCAAGAAACCGAGGGAGTAAATGAGAACGGAAGAGTGGTAGAGAGAGAAAGAGAGAGAGTGTGTGTGTGGCAGGCAAATTTGTGACGCTTATGTAGCAATTCAAAGTTGAACATGCAATCACACGCTTCCTGGAAACATTCTTCTGAAATGTTGATTACTGTTACCGACTGGGATGAAATAAGACCTTAAATAAGACGGAAGTCAGAAAGCTCGCTCTCTCTCTCTCTCTCTCTCTCTCTCTCTCTCTCTCTCTCTCTCTCTCTCTCTCTCTCTCTTCTATCTTTTCCAGCAATTTCTCTTCCTCTCTTAGTCCCATGAAAAGACACTTATTTCAATCCACTTGACACTTCTACTTGCACTTCTTCTCCTACATATTATCTCCTTCGTGTTCTTTCCTCTGTTTATGTGAATTGCAGTGAAAAAGAATGGGTCTCTCCACTGCAAGGTTGCATTTGATTTCCTCGATTCATTATTATCATAATTTTACCGACAACTCATCTAGAGCAAAGGAGAGAGAGAAGATCAACTGCTATATACTCCCACGAACAAACGCATGCACAAGGAATTTACTTTCAGGATTTCCCCTAAATAACAAAACATAATACCTTCGATCTTTGGAACCATCGGCACGACTAGTCATCAGTAAATGTTTTTATATAATATGATTAGAACTAATTTTTTTTATTTGCCTTAACAGAAACAAACATTCCATGACCCGAAATACACCATGAGTCTACTTGCACTGCATTGAGAAGATCGAACTGAAATTGTGTGCTTTTTCATTACCAAAAATACCTTTAAAACTCCTTGCCCAATTTTGATTCTTCATAGCGGTTCATTAAAATTAAGGAGAGAAACCAAAGGAGAAAGAAAAAGATTTGTGTGTGGAAAGCGGGGGGGGGGGGGGAACTTGTATGTGATTTTTTTTTTTTTTTTTCATTTCTTGTTCGTGTTGGTCGGGATGTGGCACCGGGTTGTCTCTTTCTCTCCAAGATGACGGGGACAAAGTCCTCCTTCAACATAACAGAATTTCACGGCCTCGCATTTCCCCGTCGTAGGCCTACCCACGGTGACGCATGAGACCAATTCATCTTCTCAAGTTTATATTGAACAAGACGCAGTGTGTTGTGGAAGAGACCGTGGTATCATGTCGTGGATAATCTCAATCTTTAATAAAACTCGTTGTAAATCGCATTACTTATGCTCTGGACTAGAGTTCTCGTTCCCAACATTCAAACAGCTGTGTTGAAACAAAAAGGAAATTAAAAGGATTAAATTAATACTTCACAATGGCGCCAAAAGCGTTCATGATAACACTATAATCTGCAGGTGACTAATTCTAATTTATCTAAGGACAAAAGTCCTCACTTCACGCCGGAAATCCTGTGTCGCATATCTTGCTTTCTGCAATGGCAGCCATTAGTGACCGCAGTTCTTGCGTGGGCCGTCGGAGGGCGTCGGGACGTTCATTTATGCATATATATATATATATATATATATATATATATATATATATATATATATATATATATATATATATATATATATATATATATATATATATCTATATATATATCTATATATATATATATATATATATATATATATATATATATATATATACATATATAGATATATATATATATATATATATATATATATATATATATATATATATATATATATATATATATATATATATATATATATATATATATATATATATATATATATATATATATATATATATATATATATATATATATATATATATATATATATATATAGATATAGATATAGATAGATAGATAGATAGATAAATAGATATATATATATATATATATATATATATATATATATATATATATATATATATATATATATATATATATATATATATATATATATATATATATATATATATATATATATATATATATATATATATATATATATATATATATATATATATAGATAGATAGATAGATAGATAGATGATAGATATAGATATCGATATATATATATATATATATATATATATATATATATATATATATATATATATATATATTTATATATTTATATATATATATATATTTATATATATATATATATATATATATATATATATATATATATATATATATATATGTGTGTGTGTGTGTGTGTGTGTGTGTGTGTGTGTGTGTGTGTGTGTGTGTGTGCGTGTGCGTGTGTGTGTGCGTGTAGAATGAATTAGAATAAAGGAAGTAACATGAATAAATGTATTAAATGTTGCATAGAAAATCAAGGATAAGAACAATCATAGCTATCGATTTTATAGTCGAAATAACAAACTTTAATAGCTAACACCTTATTCCGTAGCGTTCCCAGGTGTCGAGGCACAGTACTAAGAATATGCGTTTCATATACCGATATGTCATTCTAGATGATCTGTCAGCGGCTGGTGTGGCGTCAGCTGAGGGCATCCAACACCCTGTGAGAATATCAGCGACAGATGGCGCGTCAGTGAACACCCAGCGAAGGCGAACATTTCAATGAACAAAAGGGTTTGAAGAGGAGCAGCATTTTCCCTCTTCCACTCACGGCTCACGGTGCAAATGCATGGCAGGCTATTAATCAACATTTTGCTTACAGTTACGACCATGAGTACAAAGCAAATTAGTTAACTTCACTATCATCTGCCCTTTAGTTGTCTAAAGAAAAAAAAATCAGTACTACTATAATCTTTCCGTGCTAGAAATGGTCAGCTTCCCTTTACTTTAGTGTTATATATCCATCATCAACGAAAGACGAGCCAGACGCCATGATATATACCAAGGCCCTCACTCGTAACTTCCACCAGAGCAAGAGGCAGATGCATGTGCTTGCTTGTGTTTGTATTCAAGCCATTGATGCATGATTATTGTTTGATTTTTAAAATGATGCACCGCCCTCTTTCTAATATTCTATCTCTTTATTTGCATTGTATGAATTAGGCAGCAGTATTGCCTTATTAGCAATGATCAAAAGAAGGTTTCGCATGCAAGCTTAAAAACAGTATTCAGTATAAGACCTGACATGTGCGCAAGTATCAGCAAATAGTGTAAAAGCATATGAACGTTGCTGATATAGGGTGTATGCACATATACAATCACACACACAAAGAGAGACAGAGAGAGAGAGAAATTGTACGTAAGCCTGTGAGGCTTCATAACGAAGCGCGTCGGAATAAGCCATTCGAATGAAATTCTTGGTGTTCAACATTGTCTGCATGAGATGACGTAATGCGCGTTCATGAGTGTTCCATTTGCTGGCTTACGAGATAGAAAGAGAGAGAGAGAGAGATTGACAAGGAGAATAATCAAACAAAAGAAAAAAGACTGCATCGTATGACCCTCTTTCGGTTGTTATAAGACACTATTTGGACAATGCAAGATTTCAAGGTTGAATGAAATTCCAGTAATAGAAAAAAACGCATTAGAAAAAAAAAAATAATAATAATAAATAAATAATAATAAATAATAATAATAATAAAACATTTTTGTCACATATTATGGTTATCATCATTCTTATCGTTTTATTCACCATAACACATTAAGAAAGTGAAATATGGAATGGAAACGATGAAGAATAAAAACCAAGTTTTTTTTTATGTATTATTAGTGAGATTTTTGTTTTTCGTTTATTTTTACTCATTTCGTATTTATTGATTTAAGTTCTTTGTGTGGCGGGGGTTATTTTATCCATGACGGGTTGTCTATCGGCAGATGATCCATGCACGCACACTTATATACATATTTAGGCACACACCCTTCTCTCTCTCACCTAGGTCTGCGAAATAGGACGTTACTGGCTACCAACATTGTAAGTCTTGCGTGGCTTTGCGTAAGCCATTCCCATTTCGGTAATTTGGAAGCACTAGCTTGATTATCTGGCTTACTTCAGCTTGCTTGAAATACATATGTTCTTGCAATATGTTACTTGAAAATTTAATATTCCTAAAAATTACTATACGGAAAGTTGGGTAAAAATTATTTATATTCATAATTACTGCTAACGTGCCGTTACACTGATTTCGGAGGTTTGTGGCATTATGTCATTTTTTGAGGAAAGTACACAAAGTGAATTGCGCACTCGAGACGTTATCGTCCTTTCGTTCAATTGTAGTAAGCTTATATTAAGCATCACTGAGAGACTCATTCCTCGTCGAGCAATCAATAAAATCAATGGCTTGTCGAACAGGCGCTCCCAGGAGAAATATCATGCATATCAAACATTCGGCCGGAGCGCTTAACTGACTCCGCCCTTCTTACCTCACCAATGACAAACTGGCTCACCACACACCAACATGCTTTCCATTTCAGTCATGTCCGCGAGTCAACTGCTCAACGGAATCAGACAAGGATGTTAATTCCCTTTCGATCTTTCAACAAACACTCGACAGTCGGAGGGAATTCACGTATCTTCATCAACAAGTTTGTTTCGCTCTACCCTTTTGCTGGCATTAATTGTCAAGCAATCATATATTGGTATAATACCTTTGTACTCACACCTATTCCAGTCGAGCGTGAACTAACCCGGTCTTGGAAATAAACTTCCTATCTGTATATAAGAGTGAACTCAAGACCTTCCAAATCTAACTTAAATAAGTATAAATCAAATCATTATCACAGATCTAACTGCCATGCGATGCACTGCCACTCAACACCAAAGTCTCGAAGCTCTTCCGGGAATTCCTCCGAGTGCAGAATGCATGAGCCTACGAGTATCTACGGTCCCAAAATGCGTCGTTTTCGAAAATACACCGTTTCGATGTTTCAGATTCTTAAATCAATAGAAAGGGAATTTAAATGCGACAAAGAAAGCTAATGATGAAGTGAAAGGTAGTTTATCCCTTTCAGCATCTTCGACCTCCAAGCTACACTAGTTTGAAGGCGAGGGAAAGGTAATGGTGCACGCAATTGCAAGTCATGAGGAATGTTTGCAATTCTCTGGTTATGCATTGTCGGCAGACATAAGTTAGGTGCGCGTGTGTGTGTATGTGCGTGTGTGTGCATATTAGAAACTGAATATTATCCAGTAAAGATTGGAATAGTTGCAGCTCGTACTTTATGTTCTGTTGAAATCCAGGAGCCGATTGCACGCATTTGCTGTGTTACCCCGTTCCATGTGTTTCATAATTCGATCTATAACATTCATTTAATTTATCTTTCAACAATGCAATCACACTGAAGGAAACAATTTCTGTCTGTCGTATGTGCCTGGGAGATATAGTTGCTGTCTAGTTTCCGCTTCGACTCGGAGAGGCTGCTCGTAGATATCTTTATGGGCGGATAGACATGTGTCTTTCTCAGCGCAGTCACGTGTACACGGATACACACACGCATCTCACATGTATGAGTGTATCTGTCTGGACGTAATGTGTATGTTTGTATATATAATTAACAACGCCCTACCTCTGCCTCTCACCGAGGTATTTCCCGTCGGCCTTTTTCCTTCTTTCCGCTCTGGGCGCGCCATTCGGCCTTTTTCCTTCTTTCCGCTCTGGGCGCGCCATTCGGCCTTTTTCCTTCTTTCCGCTCTGGGCGCGCCATTCGGCCTTTTTCCTTCTTTCCGCTCTGGGCGCGCCATTCGGCCTTTTTCCTTCTTTCCGCTCTGGGCGCGCCATTCGGCCTTTTGGTTCTTGTCTCTTGGAACTTCCTTCATGCCCCGACCGCCCTTTCTTTCTTCGTGATCAAGGTTAGCCTATTCTTGATTGCTCGGAAAGGAGACACATCAAGGGTGCAGTATATCTTAGATTTCTCCATATTTTCCATGTGCTAATTACTGCTATCAACACGTTTGTAGAATCGAGTAAATGAATGCAGTGCGGGATTGGACGCGATTCTAACTCCTTCCCCTCAGGTGGTCCTTTCACCGTTCATTCCATCGGCATCGAAAATAGACAAATAAGAATAAGATAAGAGAAATGCTTTGAGAAACTGTTAATAAACCTTCTGTAATTCAGTTTTATTTCAATTCGGAATTATGGCCCAATAAAAGTCTTATCGGATTTAAAGAGCAATAATTCCTGGTTCATGTGCATTGCCGTCATGCGCTGCAACAAGAAGCGCCGTGCAATCGGCTTTCGGATTACTGTGCCGATTGCCTTCTGAGATTGCTGTTGCTGCTTAGGAATAACCTGAGGAAGGGTGGGATTGCACATTTCAATTTGTATTGTTGTAAATCTGGCATAAACATGTCAGTAATTCTGTCATGGCATTAATCTCTTTATTACATACATCTGAATGTTGAGAAGGAGAATGAATGGCTGAGGGTAGAGGGGGAGGGAGAAGAGAGAGAGAAGGAGGGGAGAAGAAAGAGAGAGGGAGGGAGAAGAGAGAGAGAGGGAGGAACGGACGAGTAGTTTGTCGTTGGCTTTCTTAATCAATTTGATCAGATCTTAGCGTCTCTTTGCAGCTATGCAAGGCTGGTTTGCTTCTTTATTCTCTCCTCTCCCCCTCTCTCCTTAAGCACTGGTTGGCCGGTCTGTATTTATCTGTGCCTTTGTTATTTATTTACGTAATTGAAAGCTATATGTTGCGGCACCTTAATCTTCTCTCTATAAACCGTATATAATGGTGACTGGATATAGGCCTCTGCGTATACCATATATATTAAAGTATAAATTCTGTAAAATCTTGATGCACAAAAACGCTTCTTGTAGTTTTTCAGTTTGCATATTTGCCTGATGTCTCGAGAATCATTTATTATCGGTCCACCTTTAGAACACCCAAAGTATGTGACCACATGTTACCCCAACCCCCCTCCATTTCCGAATAGGCAAACAGACGGAGAGATTCCATCTAGTTATGCACATTGACAAACAAATACATCCTCAAGCATGAATGCAAACATACATACTTGCATCTGCATGTTTTTCTATCTTAATTTCTTTAATTGCTTACATTCGTCGGTATAAGAACACGTGCATTATTAACGCACAACCTGGGAAGGAGTGAAAGCACCGGCATTTCTGGCCTTATTGGCAAATGCTTTTCGTTTAGGCATGAGTCCGTGAGTCGCCGTTAGTCATTGTGACAAATACGTGGAATGGAACTTGCACTGCAAGATAAATGTTGATATATTTGATGATAGGGATGACGACAATATTTTCATTATCATTATTTTTATTAAGATTATTATTATCATTTGTATTATTATTACGATCATTATTGCTATTATCATTATCATTAGTCTTTTATTTCACATTCGCTTCCTTCGCTCTCCTTTCACTCTCCCCCTTCGACCCTTAATGTTACTGCAACTTGCATCAACATGGCTATTTTTCATCGTCCACCATTTTCTCTCTCTCTCATTTCATCCCTCTGCCACTAACTCTCTCTCTCCTACCTTTAACCTACATATGCACACGCACTCCATAATATAGCCAAAGTTTTTGCTTATGAGATGCCACGCGTGTATGTATGTGGTTCCACACTTGGACTATTATGCAAATCCCTTTCCCCTTCGACCTTCGCAAGCGTCCAGTCGTAAAGCCTTCTACCCTGGAAGGTTTACTGGCTGTATTACATGCTAGACACCCAGTCAAGATTGGGAGGGGGCGGGGAAGAGAGAGAGAGAAAGAGAGAAAGAGAGAGACTGGATGATGTGGAAGCAGATAAGACAGCGGCAAACAGGTCTCGGATTTCGTGAAAAGCACCACGAGCAATTCAGAACGATTCCAAAATGCAGGAGGCAATGATACTCTGAAATACTTCGAATTTACTGCTTGGGAAGCTCCAGGAATGCAACTTGTATCCTGCTTTGCAACTGAGATCTATATTGGCATATTAATTGGGTAATGATACTGCTCGGACTATTAGCGTATTGAATGAATATATTATATAAGGGAAGCTCCTTCAATCTGAATATTTTTCTTATCTTGTTATTTAAGTTAACAACAAAATAACTAAAAACTCATACATGAATATACAGTAATTAAATCATAGGCATTAATAATCAATAAACAAAATCGAAAAAGACCGAAAGACGAATGATCGTGATGAGATCAGTCAACAAGGAAACACAATTCTTAAACTGATAATGAAACAGCACGCCTTTCCAGACAGCTGCCAAACGCCGACGGAATCATCGAAGAGCATCATTCCTCTCGTGCAGGAACTTGTGCAATCCTCCTTGCATGCAATCCCCCTTTCCTTGAGATGTTGCAATGGAAATCACCATATATCCTCCTCATTTCCTCGGCGTCTGAGGTGAGGGGAGGCAGCGGCCGGAGGAGACGACTGCCTTCCTGAAAACATATTTATGTATATATATATATATATATATATATATATATATATATATATATATATATATATATATATATATATATATATATACATAAATATGTTAAAATATCAATTATTTATATATATATATACATAAATATGTTAAAATATAAATTATATATATATATATAAATATATATATATATATATATATATATATATATATATATATATATATATATATATATATATATATATATATATATTGTATGGGGGGAAATTCAAACAGTTAATGTACATCTTCATATTCGGAAAGTGACCCCCATTCTGACAAATTTTCCGTGCAAGGATTGTGAAATGGAAAAATAACAAAGCCAAATAGCCTCGCACTGGCACTACCACTCGAGTGGAAAGAAGTGCCACAGTGACAAAAGAAGCTGATTACTTCATATATATATGTATATATATATATATATATATATATATATATATATATATATATATATACATATATATATATATATATATATATATATATATATATATATATGTATGTATAAGGATAAGCCAGATTTGCGGAGCAGATGCTACACCGATATATATATATATATATATATATATATATATATATATATATATATATATATATATATATATATATATATATATATATATATATATATGTATGTATAAGGATAAGCCAGATTTGCGGAGCAGATGCTACACCGATATATATATATATATATATATATATATATATATATATATATATATATATATATATGTATATATATATATATATATATATATATATATATATATATATATACATATATATATATATATATATATATATATATATATATATATATATATATATATATATACATATACATATATTTATATACATACATATATATATATATATATATATATATATATATATATATATATATATATATATATATATATATATATATATATACATTTACATATATTTATATATATATATATATATATATATATATATATATATATATATATATATATACATATACATATATTTATATACATATACATATATATATACATATATATATATATATATATATATATATATATATATATATATACATATACATATATATATATATATATATATATATATATATATATATATATATATATATATATATATATACATTTACATATATTTATATATATATATATATATATATATATATATATATATATATATATATGTATATATATACATATATTTATATACATATATATATATATATATATATATATATATATATATATATATATATATATATATACATTTACATATATTTATATATATATATATATATATATATATATATATATATATATATATATGTATATATATACATATATTTATATACATATATATATATATATACATATATATATACATATACATATATATATATATATATATATATATATATATATATATATACATTTACATATATTTATATATATATATATATATATATATATATATATATATATATATATATATATATTTATATATATATATATATATATATATATATATATATATATATATATATATATATATATATATATATATATATATATTTATATACTTTCTTACTCATCTACCCGCTCACTCTATCTCCCCCTCCTTCTCCTTCCCGTTTCTTCCGTGTCCTCCAGCTGCTCTTCCAGACCACTGCAGAGCCGCTAATTGTATTTGGATTCAATTTTTCTGAACATACTAGAAGCCACATTGGATCCCGTTTATAAGGACACCGAGGAGCTTCTTTGATCAACGTTTGAGTTCTGCTTCAGCCTTTTGGTTTCATTTTGAAGTTGTTGTTTTTTTTGTTGTTTTTTTCCCTCTTGTCCGGCTATGTTTCATTCCTCAATTTCCGTTCCCTGATTTGCACACGAAGCAACGAAGGCTTTGTCGCACCTCGCCTCACGGGCGTACAAAAACAGAAAGGCGGCATGAAAGACGCGTTAACCATCTGCTGACAGCACCTCGGAGGGGGTGATGACGAACCTCATTCTATCGCGGCCGTGAGTTTCACAGAGAGAATGAAATGTTCGACAAGATTCTGCCGTAAGCCACGGTAGGAGTCGATCGTGCGCGCCTCGAAAGGGAACTAACCTCCTTGTTTGATTGGATTGAGCAGTTGACTCGCGGACATTAATCTTGGGGAAAAGCTGGTCCGTCCGCGCTTAGTCAGTTTGTGATGAGTGAGGTAAGAAGGGCGAGGTGAGTTGACTGGCAAAGAGTGGATTATGTGCAACAAGAGTGATAATATCACAGGCCAAATGTTGGTCTGTGATATTAAGATGTATAATGTGAATATCTAGTGAGACAAAGCACCCCCCCCCCATTGAGTTCAAAATACTTCATTTAAACCTGGCGATACACAAGTGAAAGGTGTGTAAGAAAAAGCAAGGGGAAGAGAAAAGGATGTAGAACATATTCGAGTGTGGGGAAAAAGAAGAATATCGCTTCGTCTTATGAAAGCATTATTCGAGTAAATGTTTATTGAGTTCGTTAAGAGAAATATATTTTTAAAAATTATCCTTTGAAGTAAAGAGTAAATTATCTGATTGTCATCTTATATGTAAATATTTACTGATGACTTGTCGTGGCAATGGTTCCACAGACCGAGGGTATTATGTTTTAACCTTTTAGAGCAATCTTGAGATTCAGTAAATGTTTGTTTGTTTGCGCACGCGCGCACACACACACACACACACATATATATATACATATATATATATATATATATATATATATATATATATATATATAGAGAGAGAGAGAGAGAGAGAGAAAGAGAGAGAGAGAGATACATACATGATATATATATATATATATATACCGCATATCAGAACGATCCCAAGATGCAGAAAGCAATAACAAACTAAAATAAATCGGGTTTGCAATGTGGGAAGCATCCTGTATCCTGTGTTGTAATTGAGATTTATATTATCATATGAATTTAGCAATGTTACTGAAAGGCCTCGGCGTATTGACTGAATATGTTGCACAGGAGAAGCTACTGCAATCTGAACATGGTTCTTCTCTGATTATTAAGGTAAAGAACAGAACTAATAGAAAATAGGCCGCAAGACTAATGATCGCGATTGGATCAATCAACACGGAGACACAATTCTTAAACTGCCAGTGAATCAACGCGCCATCACAGACAGCTGCCAAACTCACATGCTCATCACACCTTCTAAAAAGAAATACATAATCCCCTCATCGCCAAAATCAAGTTATCCACCATGTCATCAGTATTTGTAAATATAAAAAATTTGGGGGTTGGCGTTAAACACTGAAGATAGTTAAAATTATATATTATTTATTTCTAGATGATGCTTATCAAAAATACTTTCTTTTTTTTTATCATGAAGTTGAAATGATCTGGACCTTCCAGGTTACCTAAATCCGTCTGCATTACGGACAACCAACAAAGATTTGTAACGTCATATTTTCATGACCGTAGTAATTTACGGATATCTTCGACCTTTGAGATGCATGTGGATTTTATACCTTTGATTTTGGCGAATTTCCCTTAAAGGTCTCATACATCAATACCAGAAAGGAGCACAATACCAGCGGTGAGATTTAGGATTCTACTGCCGTTTTGGAAAAGCAAAAGGTATTGTTGAAGACGCCCATGGATTTCCCTTGATTGAACCACACATAAGAGTCACTAATGTTGATACCTTTTTGCTATGCGTGTCAGTTAATTAAACAAAAATACTGTAGGTAAATAATCCTTACAGTCGCTTAGAAATTCAAAAACCAATGTTATGTATAAATGTATATACAATATATATATATATATATATATATATATATATATATATATATAGAGAGAGAGAGAGAGAGAGAGAGAGAGAGAGAGAGATGTGTGTGTATATATATATATATATATATATATATATATATATATATTGCGAAAAGTGTCACTTGCTCAGCAGAGCAGACGCGAGTCAGAGTAAAGACAATGATGTTCACAGACTAATGATGATGATCAAAATAATTATCGGGAAATATATATATATATATGTATGTATATATATATGCATGTATGTATGACAGTTAGTCACAAAGTCATTTCGTCCAAATAAGTAACGTCAAACCCAACGATTCATCTCTTCGTGGTTCTACTTGTTTTAACACGCAAACACACACACATACACAGACATATATCTACACACACACACACACACACGTGTGTGTGTGTTGGTGAGTGTATGTTTCTTTATATATATAATATCCATATCTATTTACACATGCACAAATACCGATGAACACAAACATTCCACCAAACACACATACACACGATTATTCAGACCAAATAAACCTTGCAACTTTATATCCTATCTGAAAACTTAATCTCGGTCAATGCAAACGCGAATCCAATCTGCCGCTGCTTTCTCCTATCAAAGTTCACTTTTGTATTGCCATATTCAGATTAAATAATTTAATTACCAATTATTCTCTTTAATGTTTAGTCATAGAGAATATACTGCATTTTCAAACGAATCGTGAATATGTTCTTATGCACTTTCTCGGTGCAACTGTGTATGAAGTCACGTGGTAAATTTAATGGATATTTTCATGAATCAAAGTAATTCCGTTCGATCACATTACATTCGACCGATGGCATGTATAGCCATCTCTTTATCTCCACTGTTTATGTTTATTTCGATGCAGTGGATTTGTCAAATCAGCATTTATTTATATAGTTTATATTATTTATATAATATTTATATTCTGATTGTACTCATCCATTCGATTACTGTTTTAAAATATGGCGTTCGGCTTCCCGCATTCAGTTACATATCAATGATATTTCAATAGGATATATTCATTGAATAATAAAATGCAACGATTTGATTGCCTCGTTATAAATGCAGTTGCTTTGGCCAGAATCTTCTGAAAAAAGAAAACCGGACATAGTGCGCAAAGACAGTGCTTTCGAGGATATGAATTGTAATTGTAATGAAAGCAGAGCGGTCTCATGCGCCATAAAGGTCATGCTCACTTTTCCAATTAAGCGAGAATTTCCTGCATCGTCGCTGTGTTTGCATTCTTGATCAGCTGACTGCAACGCCTCTCGCTAATTAATATTCTTGGCGACTGGGGAGAGAGAGAGAGAGAGAGGGAGAGAGAGAAAGAGAAAGAGAAAGAGAAAGAGAAAGAGAGAGAGAGAGAGCCTTATTGACCAAACTGCTTTCAAGCAAACCCAATGACGTTAGCCTTCCTCCTTATATCTAAACACACGCATATTTCTCTCAAACAGATACAAGAAACAAGCAACAGCTCAGGCTTGGCGATGGAGTTCCCACACGAGCAACAGCACCAGACGAGGACGACCTCCCATCGGCCGCCTCAGGTGAGGCTCCTCGCCCGCCGCCACAGTCCCTTCGGTGGGTTTCCCTTCGACTCGCTGTGTGGGCGTCATGCCACTGGCGAGGCCGCGTTGTGATATGCCCGACGGGGCTTTGGGAATACAAGAGAGCTGGTGTGTGTCTGTATGTCCGTACGAAACCATGTTTTTATATATTTCCGAAGACTGTGTTAGAAAGAGAAATATACTAATTAGCACGTTTTATTTTTACTTATTTTAACATCCGAGGAAGATCGACTTTGTATCTCGTTTGTATTCACTTGTGCATTTTGCTTAATAGATTTTTCTTTTTTCTAAAATGACCTTCGTATTTTTATATTAACAGTAAAGAAATATCCAGTAATAAAGTAAATGAAAAACGACAATATGAAAACCGATTGACACTCAAGATTAGGAAAATCTTTCTCCGCTCAAAAATAATCTCAACAGAAAGTTCATGAGCAAGATAATCATGACAATGTTCTCTTCTGCAGACTTGGCTAACTTGCAAAGATAAAGTTCCAATGAAAGGAAGGGATGCAATTCTGAGTTTATGAACGGTTCCAAGAGCCGCTGTTAACTCTTGCGAAAAGTGTCACTTGCTCAGCAGAGCAGACGCGAGTCAGAGTAAAGACAATGATGTTCACA
>BOPN01010956.1:0-2500 GCA_017312705.2 Penaeus japonicus
GGAGAGAGAGGGAGAGAGAGAGAGAGAGAGAGAGAGAGAGAGAGAGAGAGAGAGAGAAGAAGAAGAAGAAGAAAAGGATGAAGGGTCTGGATTGCATTTCCCCCCATAAGCGTCACAGAGGCTCTTAGCATCGTCTCGCGCGGCGCCTTGAGAGAGGGAGAAGGATGCCTCACTCACGCCACTTCTGCTCCTTTACGGGGCACCTCAGTCTAAGGAAAATGTCACGGAAGAATTTTCGTTGAGGAGACTTCTTGGATTTTGTCTTAAGGGAAATAAAATCGTAGACAACTGAGCCAAAGGCTATGTTTTTTTTTTTTCTTTTCTCTCTTAAGGAATTCAGAAATATATTTCTCCACATAATCTGGCACGGACCTCGAATCTAGATAAAAACCACATCTTGAATCTCCTTCGTCTGAAATTTCTTTGTCAAAGTTTGAATTTCTTTTCTTCGACCTTTTTACTTTTACTTTGTTAATGTTATACTAAAGAAGGGAGGATGACTGGAGCCGACACATTTGATAATTCTTAGAGCTATTCTTTTTTCTTCTTCTACATTTGCATTGCCATTTATTATGCCAAAAATAGATTTGTAGTAGTAAGGGCTTCGAGGGACAGGTTGGCTCATAAGGGAAAGTTACTGAGTCATTCTAAAGTCTTGAGAGAAGGCAGGTAACTGTTCTAATTACTTCATGAGTTTCACATCCTTCAATTAATATATATAATATATATATATATATATATATATATATATATATGTATATATATATATACATATATATATATATATATATATATATATATATATATATATATATATATATATATATATATATTTGTGTGTGTTTTTGTGTATGTGTGTTTGTATGTGCGTGTGTGTGTGTGTGTGTGCTTGTGTATGCGTGTGTATATGTGTATATATATGTATATATATATATATATATCATTTTTTTACACATAAAAAGAAGATAACTTTAACTTTTTGTGGGCAAGGATGTGATCGCGCGCGTGCTGTGTGTGTGTGTTTGTGTGCGTGTGTGTGTGGTCTTATAAAATTCGTCTATTATCGCTATTTGCAATTTATGCCTCTATTGGAATAATGATGATGAGTAAATTACTAGATATTTAGTTTATCGACAGTTCCTTTCCTAAAAAAATTCTAATTTATGTATGAATACAAGTACTGACCTCATAATAGCCAATGCTTGTTAGATATAAGAAAATTTACTATGTTTGGTATCCTTATTAGTGAGAGGAAGGGATGAAGACAGAGAGATAGAGAATGAAAAATAAAGAGAGAAAGAAAAAACACGATATTGTATTAATACACATTTTGACCAGAATTTATATAGGTTTTGGTTAGAATATCAGTGAAAATGATGGTGATTAATCTATAGCATTTTCTATATGTGTTTATTTTTCTTTCACTTTTTATTATATATATATATGTATATATATATACATACACAAATAAACACACACACACAAGTCTGAAATCCACGCAAACCAAGCTATTCAACACAGCAAAGGTCAAGTGAAGCGTGGCTCTATCTTCCCCTGGCCGACACAGCATCTACACTTTAACTTCAGTCAGATCAAATCGTGAGGAAAAATCAAACCTTGATATATGATACGAATAATGATCTTATAGCAGCCTAACAGACCAAAAAACAATAAAGAATGACCTGCAGGACTAAACTTTCTCTTAAATGTAGTTCAAACGCTGTCGTTTCTCTTTACTTAAGTTGTCGTGGCGGGCGGCAGCGAGTAAAATTGCAACATCTGCTTCCGGGGACGATATAAGTATGCCGGCCCTGAGGGAGAGGAAATTAGATAAATGCCTCATATACATTATTATTTAATGATGTGATTAACACGTGCACGAAGTATAATTGACTTAAAATATCTTTTTCTTTTTTTTCTTTAATATAGATGTATTGATGACATCAAGAGATCTTCATTTTCTGTCTATAGCGTCTTAAATCATTATTATTGTTGTTATCCTAATCATTATTATTGTCATTAATATAATCATTTTTTCCCAATACAATACTTATTAGCTAAATGCTGCCCCGACGTACAGTTTTGATGTTCCCGCTTTGATACTTCCGGTGGCGTTTATATTACCATTGCTTTTATCAGTCATCCTTAGCACAATTGCTTTTGTACAACTGTTATTTAAACCTAATCATCCTCATTGTTGTTGTTATCTTTATCACTGCAGTCGTTTTTCTTCCTATGATATTTAATACACTATCATAGTTCAATCATTACTATCATTATCGACGTCATCATTACCATTGCTGCTGTCGCCGATTACATTATCACATCATATCAGTCTTCTCGTCATTATAATGATGATAAAAGCTACTCATGAATGTTGTCATCATTGTTGTTGCAACGCGCTCACGGGTGGCGTCGGGTGCTCTCCCGCTCGGCCTGTCTCGTATTTCTTGGCTGTTGAATTGATGTTCAAACGGGATATTCAGGGCAGATAGAGGAT
>BOPN01010956.1:15000-19142 GCA_017312705.2 Penaeus japonicus
TTTGGAAGATTTTAAGTAATGTATCTTTGTCGAAGCTCGATCTTAGATGCAAATGATGGGAAAGATTTCTTTTAATTCCCTTGCTCTCACGCCATCTCCCTCTCTTAAATAGTGACAAAGACTTCTAGTTCAGCGACTGTTGCCATAAAAAAAGATGAACAAAATTGTTGTATTCATAAAAAAATAGAAGACAAGCGTTGAAGCAAAGGCGTCCTTGGTGAGATCTAAAACGGCCGAGCGTTGAGCAGCTATAAGGGCGGTCCCCGTTCCGGCAAAGCCTTGAGGGGATCACCCGATCTCCCTGTGACTCAACCTTTGACTGTTCTAGTTATGCCTTCCGACAAGGATACATTTAATATATTTCTATATCGTGTATATTGACAACAAAGGAAAAATCCATGATCACGGGGAAAACATCCGTTTCTCTAACTGTAGAATATCATATTCTTCGTTCAGAATGACATAGGATTTAATGAGTGGAACTAACATGTCTGCTCATTAGAGATGGAGATTGCAATATATTCCTATTGATTGAAAGGAGAACGGCATGCACTTCCACTTAATTACCCTCTACTTACTGTTTATGCACTTTGCCGTTACTCTTTATCTTGCACTAAAGGCACGCAATACGTATCTGAGGTCCGCCAATTTACACATTCATACTGGAATTTTCCACTCTGGCTTTTAATATCATGTGAAAACGTGAAAGGGCATTAGCCTCTAAACTCGTCCGGCTGTTTAGGATGTACCTGACGTGTTTCATGGGATTATGTAGAGGATTATGGCAATGGCGTGTGATTTGCAACTGTAATATTGATCAAATATTTGGGAGACAGAGCAAAGAAAGTAAATTCCAGAGTGATCTTGGACATGAATGGATTCCAATTCGCTTACCTGGGAACCAGCGTCCGACCACTTACATCCGCTGAAATTGCTACCAGTTTGGATAATGATAATGTGTCCGGTAGTAAAAATAAAGCCGCTTATATTTCCATTTTAACGTGGCTTTGTTATTCCGGGCTTTTAATTACACTGTTGTAGAGAAGAGATATGCGTAATACTTTGAGACTTTAATATGTCATTATAATGATTCATGTTGACCTATCCTTCTTTTGTACGTACAAATTATAAGTTATCTACCCTATGTGTGTGCCTTTTCATTCCCTGTTCTATCACCTTCTCAGTTTAAGTGTTCTTTTGTTAGAAAATGGACACGATCAGGTATATTCATATTCATAACTAACACATGCAACCATAAGCAAAGAGTCATTTTGAGTTATTATGACCATGCGCTCTCGTAAAGAGTGCAGCGTAGATGCTTATAAATAATTCCTCTCGTATTTAAGGATATCAAGTTAGACACTTAACAAGGGGACGGAAATCGAGTGAAATCGAAGCCATGTTGCCGGGAATGGGAATGAATTTAATTAGGTCAGATTGGTATTTTTGCAATAATTACAAGAGAGAGAGAGAGAGAGAGAAAGATTGATTTACAAGCATAAATCAAATCTTATCCCTGAGGCAGCAGATCTCTCCCTACAGGGCAAGCGAGACAAGTGTTGGAGAGTACTGGCGTTGGCGAGCTGACACAATCTGCAGGTAGAGTAGAGAGGCATATCCTCAGCCTGGGAGACCTGCCACACTGGTCGGTAGCCCAACCTCAGTCTTTCACTCACTACGTTATGTCTGCGGACCATCAGACCATGGCGACGATATTTGTGTGGCATATCGATGAAGTTGTCATAGTGCTGTATAGATACACTATGTGCACGCTCAGCATCCCTACGAGCCACTGTGTGGGCATGAATGGCAGAGAACAGGATAGTTTTGTAACGGCGTAAGGAGGATGGGGCACGAATCACAGGTAATTCTAAAGCACAGACATCCTTGGCTAGACTATCCACAGTATCATTTCCAGTAAGGCCCACATGAGATGGCACCCACAAAAAGGACGCAACCAGTGCATTTTCATGGACATTGGCTAACTGACTCAGTATATCTTGCACTAAATGGTAATTTATGGGTCTTGAAGAGGAAAGGGCGTGAAGGGCAGACTTGGAGTCGCAGGTAATCACTCCATTCAGACGTCTCTCAGTAAGGAGGGTGACAGCATCCAACAAGCCACTCAACTCACAGTAAGTGGAACTCGACGAGTCAGACAGGCGACGGCCAACCCACCCATGCCTTCCAGGTGGCTCCATCAAGGGGGAGAACACGGCACATGCAGGACTCCCATCCGCCTGCAGTGAGCCGTCGACGTAGAGATGGTGCGAGGCGGGGACTGATGCAGATGCACTATGGATGGTCTGCAAGGCCAATTGTTTCTGAAGAAGGGGATTGGCCATTTTTAATAAGGGACGCCACCCTGTGGAGTACCTAAATCAAAACCTTTAGAGGTACTGCACGTGCCTCTAATCCACCCCAACAGGTTGCCTTTAACATCATGGACCCAACGCTCCTGAGATGATCTAAGCTGTCAGTAAGGGCATGCCATGAGTCAGTCTGGACACACTGTTGTTGACCTATCAGTTCATCACGAGATGTTTGATACTGACGAAGATGGGCAGGGGTTGGATGGATGTCTTTGGAAGGCACCGCCAATGCTTTCTTGTCTGCCTGTAGAAGACGGACATCAGTTGAGCCCGTGGGAGATTCAGGACGTCGGGCGAGGTGAGGTTTGGTGACGTACTGAGTGCGAAAGTCATGAGAGAGAGAGAGAGAGAAGAAATAGAGAGAGAGAGAGAAAGAGAGATAAAGAGAGAAGAAGAAGAAACAGAGAGAGAGAGAAAAAAAGAGAAGAGAGAGAGAGAGAGAGAGAAGAAAGAGAGAGAGAGAGAGAGAGAGAGAATAAGAGAGAGAGAGAGAGAGAAAGAGAGAGTGTAAGTGGCCGACAGGTGCGGTCAGCAGGCGTGGGGTGTCAGGTTGACACTTTGGTAGCGAGGAGAAGTCCAGACGAAGGTTCAGGTTAACAAAGTTTATTTTTGGCAGCTATACTACAGAGTTGTTTCGTATGCCCCTGGTGTTCCTTGTCTGGTGAGATTCACCAAGAGGAGCGTTTATATTCGGGCCCGTAGGCTTGTCATAAGATTCCCTACATGACGACGACGGCGACCTGGACTGCCATATTTGGTTCGGTAGAGTCAGACCGCCGAACGCCTGGGTTGTGTAGTCTAGGCGAGAATGCTTCCACACGGAAATGTTTTAGACAAAACAGAGGATTGCGAGACGCGCTCGGGCGGTCTGCATGAAACGTAGATATAGATATGTAGACTTGAACAAAGACATTAGGACTAAAATAATTAGTATAGCTATATGAATACATTGAGACTAATAGTAATAATAATAATAATATGGCTATAAATATAGCAAAGAAAGCTTAAGATAAATGACGGAGATGCATATACAATTATATATATCTCGGACAACAGAACTCAATCAGTTGTTCTCAGGTATGGTGTTATAAGTAATGCATCGTACAGAATGAAGTGCTTTCAGAGAGAGAGAGAGAGAGAGAGAGAGAGAGAGAGAGAGAGAGAGAGAGAGAGAGAGAGAGAGAGAGAGAGAGAGAGAGAGAGAGAGAGAGAGAACGAGATAGAGAAAGAAAGAGAGAGAGAGAGAGAGAGAGAGAGAGAAAGAAGAAGAAAGAGAAAGAGAGAGAAGAAGGAGAAAGAGAGAGAGAGAGAGAAAGAAAGAAAGAGAGAGAGAGTTAGAGAGTACTACAGCATTTGCGTGTGTCCAGAGTATTTTTCATTTAAGTTATATATAGAGTCGCAGCTAGAGCTTCTGAAAAATTACAATATTACTTCAAGATTTCAGTTCCTTTAACACAACTTAATTAAATATTTGAACGAGTGATAAAGAAGTAAAAGGTAGAATGATATCTTATCAAAAGAATATGATATGTTCATATGGAAAAAACAAACAATTAAATGATATCAAAAGGCTTCATTCTATGAATGAATGGTCTCCCCATAAAAGAAAATCCATCATTAAATGTCACTTATATATGACAAAGGACACTCTTAACACTTAATTTGATAGGCTTATTTTAGCTAAGAGCGAGCTTCTGTTTGTAATCACAACTCTTAGAAATAAGTTTTGGAAATAAAATATTGCAATTAGATATAATTGCTTATACATAA
>BOPN01010959.1:12500-15000 GCA_017312705.2 Penaeus japonicus
GTGAAGCCGAAATAAAACGGCAAATCAGGCTAGATTGGAGTCCCTTCGGTACACATAGTAATATATTACGAGGTCGTCTGCCACTATGTCTAATGAGAAAGGTTTTTGACCAATGTGTCCTCCCCATCATAACATATGAGTCAGAAACATGGACTACGACCAAAGTACTTGAGAGGAAATTAGTAAGTGCTCAAAGAGGAATGGAAAGGCTTATGCTAGGAGTTAGCTTAAGAAGCAGGAAGAGAGCTACATGGATCAGGCAACAAACAAAAGTAGAGGATATATTTAAGTGCATTAAGAAGAAAAAGTAGCAGTGGACAGGACATATATATCGGAGACAAGACAACAAGTAGACAAAGAAAACAACAGAATAGAAATACACAACACAAAGAGACCAAGGGCAAGACCAGTGACAAAAAAGCGGGATGAAATAGCGAATTTCACAGGAGTAAACTGGAATCTGAGGACACAAGAGATGAATGACTGGAAAAGATTGAGAGAGGCCTATGTCCTGCAGTGGAATGATACAGGCTGACGACGATGACGATGATGGTATATATATTTATGTGTGTATAATTGCACACAAACTCGCACACGCATACACACACACAAACTCACACACACACACACACACATATGTATATACATATATATATACACACACACAAACACACAGATACAGAGAGAGAGAGAAAGAGAGAGGTAGAGGGAAAGAGAAAGAGGGAGAGAGCATCATAAGAGCCGATTGAAATTAGTTCATGATTAAACGCGAAGATGTTACGCTGCCTTCTCCTATGTCAAATGATTAACAGAAAATCGTCAATTTATATGATTTGACCTTTTTGATCGCGCCATTTCCTGAATTCTCTGAAGATCGACTTCGAGTTCAACGATGAGAGGAAATGGTCAGAGGAACACGCGAGTCTGAGGAATGGGTCTTATGGATTTTGAAAGAGAATGAAAAGGTCGAAAACATAAGTGAAATATCATAAAACATTTTGAATGACCTGAATACCTACGACTAAATTAAGTGTGGTAAGTACGTTTGTTATATATACACTTCGATTAGAAGTTGCTTATCAACATGTAGTTAGGAGAGGAATTCAAATGAAAGGAAATACTTCATTTATACATATATATTTATATAAAGTTAACAACGGGCCCGTAGTAACAATACAACAAAAATAAAAAACATCTTGGTAATGTTAATTTGTGAAGGCAGCCGACAGTCAACCAGGACCGTCGACCGAACTAGGAATCGCCTCAAGCGAAGTCTACAAACAGTAAAAAATGCATGTGACATCATTTAGAAATAGTTATTGTAATGACTGATGAAAAGAAGAGAGAAATTGGGAAAGTGACTTGACGAATATTGGCAGATGACATTCACAATCAGACAACACAAACAGACAGCTATTGCAAAAGCGCACAAAACATCTTCGTACCTTCTCGCAAAGCCCCGTGTTTGGGGTCCGTGGTGAATGGCATTACCTTGTGTTTGAAGAAGAGCGGCGCCCTTATTGGGCTGCCCCAACGGGAGTGATGCTGGTGGAGTAGCGGAAGCCCAAGTTCCCGGTGACGTTGTAGGAGAGGGTGAAGATCTCGTTGGTGGGCATCAGCCACGAGTAGGATCCGAAGACGTCGCCGTTGGGAAGCTTGATCTCGGCCCGGTTCTGGAAGTTGTTGGTGGGGGCGTCGGCGATCTCGTAGCCATAGTTGTAGGGGATAATAGGCTGCCGGAAGAGAACAAAGGACCTGCACTATCCAAAGGACACAGAGCCTTGCAATTTGACGAGCTTGGCCCTCGAGTTAACATCATCGCTGTGTTAATGTTAGACCTATCGAGAGGGCCGTTCTCTGTCTTTGAACTTACAGTTGCTGACCTATTGATTGCTCTTTCCGCAACAAAGCCAGAAAAATAACCATGAACCCTTTGGTTTCGATAAAATTGCATGCACAAAAAACAAAAACAATGAATATTTGAAGATGAGAGTTCTGCTATGAGTAGGAGGAGGAGGAGGACGAGGAAGAAGAATAAAGAAGAGGTTCATATCATTGGGATAGGGGTCTCAGACCTTGGGACATAGGAAAATAGTATTATGTCATTATATAAACATAATGAAAGCGGTGTAGTCAAACATAAATAAGATGTGACTTACATATTGTGTTGTCTGGGCGGCCGGCTGAACCTGTGGAGCTGGGATGGCAAGCGCCACTGCTGCTGCCGATACCAACACAATAGCGAGGACCTAAGAAAAGAAAATCATCAAAAGTCATTAATAATCCGAGCTTCAGTGATGACACTTTTCAAACACTACGAAAACGAAATGAAAAAGCCTTTTCTTTTTTCCGAATTCATGACACAACTTATAGTCAACACTTATCAGCAGCTGAGACCAAGGAGGAAATCCCATACCTTCATGATGTCACTTGAGAGAGAGGGAGTTCCGTTTGCTTCAGTGGTTAGATTCGAGTGATGGAGAGGTCGAGTGGGAGCCCA
>BOPN01010960.1:0-5000 GCA_017312705.2 Penaeus japonicus
TATATATATACAGACATGCATATACACGCATATCCATACACTTACATAACCATATCCAAACCTACCAGAAAAAAAACACAAATAATTATCCCGCGCACATACCTACACGACGACCTTCGAAAACAGAGAACACAATTGGTCCCTCTAGATCCTACAGCAATAGACATCTCACTTCACAAACAATACAACAGCGTGTTATGATCTCGCAGCGAAATTAAACTTTGAACTTTTATTAGGAGAAAAGGGCCATTCATCGGTAAACATTAAGATATAATGCTAGGGCTCCGTCTAATGCACGCCAATTTGCATAAGTTGTGTTCTGGGGCATAGCGCGATCCGTCTACCAGAGTAACAATGATAGTCGAAAATTGCTTCGTGAATGCTCCCTCTCCCCCCCCCCCCCAAAAAAAAAAAAAAAAAAAAAAAAAAAACATCAGCAAGGACCATTAATATAAAACAAGCGAAGGGCGATACCCAAACTCGTGTGGAAGACGGATAGCAAAGACGAATGAAGGGGAAGAAAAAGTCAGGGAGAGATAGAGGGAGAGATAGAGAGAGTGTGAGAGAGAGAGGGAGATAGAGAGTGATAGAGAAAGAGGGATAGAGAGAGAGGAGAGAGAGAGAGAGAGGGGGGGGGGGTAGAGAGAGGAGGGAGAGAGAATGAGAGAGAGAGAGGGAGGGAGAGATAGAGAGAGAGAGAGATAGAGAGAGAGAGGGAGGGAGGGAGGGGAGGGGAGGGAGAGATAGAGAGAGAGGGAGAGAGAGAATGAGACAGAGAGATGGAAAGAGAGAGAAAGAGAGAGAGGGAGAGAGAGAGAGCGAGAGGGAGAGATAGATAGATAGAGAGAGAGAGAACGAGAGAGAGAGAGAGAGAACGAGAGAGAGAGAGAATGAGAGAGAAAGAGGAAGAGGGAAAGATAGAGAGAGAAATAGAAAGATTGAGAGAAAAAAAAACATAACGAAAGAGCGAGAGAGAGGGAGAAATAACAAGAAACAAACAACGAAAAACAACAGCATCCCTAAGTAGAATAAAGTCAGTGGCAAGTCGGCGATTATTTACTATGAGAAAAACGCTTGCCCTGCGCGACGGCAACACTGGCGCTAGCTGGAGGTTGATTTCCTGTGAGACTCCGAGAATATTTCACCGTCGCTCCGGCTCTCCTCTCTGTGCTCGGATCGACGGCTGGCTGCTGAGGGGGTCGGGATGAGATCAAGAGCTAAGATCGAGAAGAACACGAATGAGAGAACAATTCTGATCAATTTCTTTTCTAATTATCCTGTGGAGGGCGTTCATTACGTGTTCTTGTCTTTTAGAAGTGAGAGGGTCGAGTCGTTTCGTTTCTTTTCCTCGTTTTCTTTGGGTTGGGATACGCGTTAAGGATAACAGACTAAGGAAGAAAAAAGTGTCCTGTGTGAGACAAGTTGGATATTTTATTCAATGTCAGTAATGAAATGTGTCAGTGACTGACAATATCTTCTTTTTTTTCGTTTCCTTTTCCTTTTTTTTCTCTCTTTTTTTCATTCGTCGTCCCCAGCTTTCCAAAAGATTTTTATTTCATACCTCGAAAAACTCGAGCAAATAATACTAATTTCTGTCTAGTCATGTGGGACGCATTTTTGTATACATACCGAGCCACGTTGTTATTTGTCATTCTACTTCTTCCTCGAGGAAACAAAATAAATGTACTGTGTTTCAAACAAGAGGATTTTCATGTATATTATGCTGCCAGAAACTCTATAATAAAAAAATGTCCACTACATTTTGCACCCGAGACTTTATTTAGGAAACCTATGAAGGCAACGAAAAACAGAAGGGACTAGGGATTTGAGCAGCCGTGATACATGTTTGTCTAACCTGAATTAAACTCTGCGAAGCAAGAATATATATTATTGTGTGGATTTTATGTATTTACGCAACACTTATGCCCTTGTTTTATTTGCTATCCCACTACCACGGACTTTTTCCTATTACAACTATACCTACAAAATGGCCACAACCACTTCTATCATTATTCACACTCACCGAGAGTTACACCCGTGTTAGATCACTAATACATTCCCGTTTTCCTATTTTTTTATTCCTCATATCTACCTCCTCCATGTAAATCAATCCTACTGTGTTTAAAACGAGCCTACACTGAGAAAGTCCTTCCAAAATTACAAGAAAAATAAGGAACACGCCGCAGACACTCAAGAGGCGCTAGCAAAGTGACGCGGATACAATGTCAACTGTGTCGGATCCGGTGTAGCAGGCATGTCCAAGATAAACGGTGCCTGTACTCAATGTTGTTATCCTCTTGGGATAAATTAAGCTTTCATGGCGTCTCTTCTGCCTAGGACCCTCAGACATGTCAACTGCAACAACCACGGACATCAAAAATCCATGTCTTGCAAGCTTTGGAGCAAGGGAGGACGGACTCGTAGCATTATGCAAAGGAAACATCCCGTTGTGTGTTTCTTTTTTCCCGAACCGTCGAGCTGGCATTAGATGGCGTGGGTATTATTAACAACGAGGATTTTACTGTTGTTATTAGTGTTGCCTTTAGGTCTTTTGTGGTCATAGTGTTTTGGAATAACGTTCTTGACTGACGTTGTATGAATTGTAGTTAATAATGCTGATTGTATAGTAATGTGGGTTGTTATTTTTTTCGTTACTTCGCTTATCATTTACAAGATTAATACGATTTTCCGTTGGTGTTATGTCGTCAACAGTGCGGTCTCATATTTTAGTATTTTTTTCTGATATTCTGTATCTGAAATTGTTAAGACAGGGCTTCATTTTGTACTGAAATTATAGTCATAAGTATATCATCAAATGTGGATTATTAAACTATTGCTGCTGTCACATAATAATGATAATGATAGCAAAAATGCTCAGGATGATGTCAATTTAGTGATAAAAAAGTATGATAATAGTATATGAAATGTTGAAGATAGAATGACTGATATTTGTATGATCATTGTTAGTTATTACACATTTTATAAACATTGCTATTGTCATTGTCTAAGTTATTGTTCTTATATTTAGCGTTGCGCTATTATGATTCGTATTATCATTACTGTCATTATTACTGTTGTTATCAGATCATCATCACCATTATCATAATCATCATTTTTTAGATAAACATGAAATGATAGTTGTTCATATAATAACTATAATAGTAATGATAACAATTATAATTGTATTTATCAGTATGATGACTTTTATTAAAATTATGATGATATTGACAAAATGATTATTGTATTGCAGTGATAATAAAGCTTAATAATAATGATGATAATGATGATGATAACAGGAATATAGATGATAAAATGCTTATGATAATAATACTAATGATGATCATTTTTTTTTTGGGGGGGGAGGGAGTAACACATTCTTTGACTGTGGATGGAGGGAGGGAGGGGGAGTGACCTCGTACAGGGACGAAGAAAAACAAATTCTTACAATTCAAATACTAATAGTATTCAGGAAGACTGCAAAACTAATTATCCGAAAGCCCTTTTATTATTTAACTGATTATATATTCATGAGAGTGA
Source organism: Penaeus japonicus (assembly GCA_017312705.2). Classification (NCBI taxonomy): domain Eukaryota; kingdom Metazoa; phylum Arthropoda; class Malacostraca; order Decapoda; family Penaeidae; genus Penaeus; species Penaeus japonicus. Next base: position 3,538 of record BOPN01010960.1, read on the forward strand.
AATATAACCAAATAACAATTACAATATATGACCTGTAAAGAATGGAAACAGACATAAAAAAATAGAAATAAAAAAAACAGGAATAAATATACATAGTCGTTTTATTTTAAGAACCATGACACAACAGAGAACCATCTATACAAAAGATCATAATCATCATAATCAGCTAATCAACGACTAATTAACAGTGGTAGACGCATACAAACAAAAATAATTACTAGATTCAGGACATCCGTAAAATCTCTCTCTGAACTATGGGTTTTTATATTTCCAAATATATGATGTTAAATACGATTATTCCATAAACTCTGATAACCATTTGATAATGATATTGAGAGTAATACTGATGATAATGAAACAGATAATAATGGTGAAGATTATGATGATGATATTAAAAAATAGGGAGCTAAATTAATCACTAACCGTTAGATTATTATAAATAGATATTTTACGTTCTATCTTTGTATTCCTTCTATCTCATTGGTCGAGTGTAATAATAAACACACATCTACCTGTTAGCTTTTCATAATAGCGACCAAAACCGATTTCATTTTTTATCAAATAAATTTGAATCACCAATGTAAAAAAAATGCAAAAATACGTATCAATTTGGTCCCAATTCATTACTCAAACACGATTGTACAGTTCATTGGGTCGAATTTATTTTCATAAATGACGGAATGTGTATTCGACTGGCTAATGCATTACGAAGATGTAAAAATGTATAAAGTGAGAGAATTAATCGTAGTTTTGTGATCTATGATCTATGGAGCATTTTCTTTTTTCTTTTGTATTATTCTCAGCTTTGTAACAATCACGCCATAAAAAAATATAATGTTAATGACAATAATAATTCTAAAGATATTGATGATGATGACAATAGTAATAATTACAATAATAGTAATTGTAAGATTAATGATAATGTCAACGGCAATAGTGATACTAATCGGAACATTGCAATAATAATAGTGATAATGATGTTTATGATAGCAACAGTAATCTCATTGGTGATGATGATGAAAGTGACATAAATAATAATAAGATAATAAGATTGTTATCAATAACGAGGATGATGATTATGATGATGATATTAATACCAATACTGATGTTAGTAATGGTAATAGTAATAACGATAAGCGTAATGATAGTAATAATATCCTCAACAACATTGATAATAATAATAATCGTAATAATGATGATATTAATGATAATATTGGACAGTGTAACAATTTATTGGTACTTATCTAAACATTTCAAATAGAAATAAAAAAAGATATTATGAGGGTCAATCCGTATAGAATAGTTACCCATGATACTACATTTTCTGCAATGACATATGATACATAGAAAACTGTTATTTAGGGTAACTATGACAAACCAAATCCCAGTTTAGTGGAGTGGTGTATTTCATATACACTCTGAATTCATCAACATTTTCTTTTATCATTGTTAACCAAACGCAT
>BOPN01010960.1:7500-12500 GCA_017312705.2 Penaeus japonicus
ACAATGATAATGATAGTAATGATGATGCTAATGATAACAGTAATAACAAGAGAAAGAACGATAATGCCAATAACAAAGCTAATAAAGATGACAATAATCAAATCACAGCAACAATGATAATCATCATAGCAAAGGTAATCGACAATAATGATAATGATAAACTAAAATGATAACAACAACGATAACTTTAAAAAATAATGATAACAAAAGGAAAGGTCACAAAACTAGATGCGCCAGCTGGTGAGCCATTAACCACCTTTCCTGTCTATGAATCTTTCAATCTGCGGAACCATCTGTGTGCGGGAGATACACCTCATTCCCTTAATTAAAGAAAGGTGAAGAGTGAGTAGGTGATAATACATTACAGGCGTTTATATTATATTATTCTGAAAAGTATCTAAGATCTAGCTTTAAGTTAGAGAGTGTAGAAAGAGAAAAAGGTATTCATGTTTTTAGCCAAAGAGGGTGTATGCCAGAGTGGATGTAGCTAATTTTACTGGGAGACCCTTGTAGTATTTAAAAGCATATTTTATTATCTACACGGAATCTTCTTCTCTTGTCCTGATTATCCTTAGTGCAGGAAGAGATCCCTAAGATAATTTTTCATTTTGTATTGTTTCCAAAGACTTGATTTCCAGGGGAAGGAATCTGATCAGCTGTGTACAAGAACAGGAAGGTGGATAAGCATCACATACATCTTTCTTTTGCGCAAATTTGATCCTTATGTTCATTGTCTTCATGTTTTTTTTTTTTTTTTTTTTTTTTTTTTTTTTTTTTTTTTTTTTTTTTTTTTTTTTTTTTTTTTTTTTTTTTTTTTCTTTTTTTTTTCTTCATGTCTCTCTTTCTCTGTTTTTATCCTCATGTCTCTAGTAACGTTTGAACTTACGTTTACACCGTTATGTATGTATTTCTACAGCCTAGCTAGAATGACCTAATATTTTGTATGGTTCAAGCAACTATATCTTATCTAATATGATTCTAGATGTATTACTAGAAGTCACAAGTTCTTGTTTCATGCTTTGCTCATCAAAATTACTTTGAAGGGCTAGGCTATGATACACATAGATTCAACAAAAAGTATAACAGATTGATTATATCATGGCATTGATACCACTGAGTAGTTTCTATGTTAACTCTGTCTAACGTAGATTTTTCTATACAAAATATGTGGTAAGTGTATTATTGCATACATATGTGTCATATCTATCTCTCATAATTGCATGAAATATTTTCAACGATCTCCACAGGCAGTTTTTTCAAAGGATAGTTTGTTTTCAATTTCAGTTTTCAATACCAGTCATAATAGCCATTAGTATTGATAGTAGTAAAAGCACATTTTCAGTTAAATCTCGTAATCTAGCTCCTCTTTGATACTGAAACTATAGCCCTGATGCCTGTTCTGTCATGAGGAAAAATAAACTACGCATAAACACAGATTGGTATAAACTGAATGTATTTGTCGAGAATTCAGGTTGTACCTATACCATACGCCACGCAAATCATACTTAATAAAACTCCTAATTTAAATAAAAAAAAAAAACATCAGGGAAGATGGTACAATATTCAGCAAAGAAATCTAAAAAACTATCATAGTTTCTTTTTTCCAAGACTATATATTAAAAGATACAAAAAACAGATTTAATAAACTTCTAATTTAATAGAAATGCTTCAGGGAAGATGGTACAATATTCAGCAAAGAAATCTAAAAACTATCATAGACTATATATCAAAAAGATAGAAAAAGACCTAAACTAGAAATTGATAAGAAATTTAGAGATTCTAGGGAATGGAGTGGCGAGCGGGGACTTCCAACTTTATCCTTATTTTCGTATTTTTGCTGGCGTTGTTTAGTGTCACTATCATAATCATCAATGGTATAGTTATAATTGTTAATGTTATTGTTATTGTCACCATTATTATTGTTTTATTATCATTATCATTAATCATTTTTCAGATCATGATTGTCATTATTATGATTTCATCAATACTGTTATATTGATTTTGTTATTATCATTATCATCATTATCATTATTATCATCATTGTCATCATCATTATCATATGCTCATTGATAACAGTCATAAGTATAAGCATAAGAACATTGAAATAATAACTAAGAGGGACGAAATGAAGAAACAAAATTCAATAAACAAAGAATCATAAAGCCAATAAGACAAGAAAGACAACAAAACAAACACAAACAATAACAATAACAACGCCAAACAAACAAACAAACAAACACACAAAAAACAACATCACATTCCTTACGCAACATCGCACACTTTCTGCGCCTTATTATCATAATTCTCTCGCTTAATACACCATGAACGCATGTACTAATATGCAAATGCCTTTTATTCATGTACTCCGCAAATTATCTGTATTTATGACGTTAAAATACAGAGCTATGGAACGCGCTGTGAGACATTCATAACAGCGGATGTAATTTCTCCACTCACAGCGCTGTTTGAACCTTGTTATGCGCAGTTACTGTGCATTATATTTAACATTTCTTATTAGCTTTTCCATTCGCTATTAGATTTAACTTTTGCTTTTAGATTTGATATGTGTTGTTAGATTTAACTTTTGCTATTGAATTTAACATTTCTTACTAACTTAACTTTAAAATTTCTTACTTTAACATTTCTATTAAATTCAAAATTTGCTATTAGATTTAACATTTGCTATTGAATTTAACATTTCTAATCAACTTTAACATTCGCTATTATATTTAACATTTGTTAGTGGATTTAACATTTGTTACTAGATTTAACCTTTGCTATCAAATTTAACATTTGTTATTAGATTTAACTTTTGCTATTAGATTTAACATTTGTTATTCGATTTAACATTTCTATTAATTTTAACATTTGCTATTGGATTTATCATTTGTTTCCGTATTACTAGTTCTCTATGTTTTGGTGATGTTATCATTGTTTTTGCTTTGTTTTTTGCTGTTCTTGTGTTGCTGGTATTTTTGTGCTTTTTCTTATTCTCTTATTTGTCTTATTAATCTTCGTCACGTTTTTGTTTTTCTTTTTATCGTTATATATTCTTCCTGTTCTTCCGCCCGTGTCTGCAACGTGTCTTTTTTTTTGTGTGTGTGTGTCTCTGTTCTTCTTCATCCTCACTTCCGCCTCATCTTCCTCCTCATCATCATCATCGTTATCGTCCTCATCACCCTCATCATCACAGTCATCATCATCAGCATCATCATCATAATCATCATCATCACCATCATCATCATATTAACATCATTATGACCATTACTTTTATCCTCATCAGCAGCACTATCATAATCATCATCACTAGTATCCTCCTCATCACCAACATCTTCATCCTCATCATCCTCATCATCATCATCATTGTTACCATTATCATCATCATAATCATTATATCATCCTCATCATCATCCCTATTACCATTATGATGTAGTATTAACCCGTGCATTTGATCTCTCTCTCCTTCTCTCTCTCTCTCTCTCTCTCTCTCTCTCTCTCTCTCTCTTCTCTCTCTCTCTCTCTCTCTCTCTTTCTCTCTCTCTCTCTCTCTCTCATTCTCTCTCTCTCTCTCTCTCTCTCTCTCTCTCTCTCTCTCTCTCTCTCTCTCTCTCTCTCTCTCTCTCTCTCTCTCTCTATATATATATATATATATATATATATATATATATATATATATATATCTTTCTCTCTCTCTCTCTCTCTCTCTCTCTCTCTCTCTCTCTCTCTCTCTCTCTCTCTCTCTCTCTCTCTCTCTCTCTCTCTCTCTCTCTCTCTCCTTCCCTCTCTCTCTCTTCTCCTCTCTCTCTCTCTCTCTCTCTCTCTCTCTCTCTCTCTCTCTCTCTCTCTCTCTCTCTCTCTCTCTCTCTCTCTCTCTCTCTCTCTCTCTCTCTCTCTCTCCTTCTCTCTCTCTCTCCCCCTCTCTCTCCATATCTCTTTTCTTTTAATTGTGATATGATAATCCACAGTATAAATCACAACAGTTATCATACGTTTTTATCATTCTTTTCTTCATTCTTGTCTAATTCTTCCTTCTTGCTCAGTCTTCCTTTCTTCCTTATTACATCAAACCGATTAGGCTTCTTGTAGTACCTACTTGCATGACACGTCATTTCGCTATAACTTATTTCATGATTATTTTCTTATAATATCATGACCCTCTGAAGGCGAATCATGGCATGCCAGTAGCACACACACACACACACACACACACACACACACACACACACACATACACACGCAGGCACGCACACAGACACGCACACACGTACGAACATACATGAACACATACCCGCGATCCTTCACAAAGACGACCACATTGCAAACGCTCTCTGCATTCCTTCGCAACACCCACAGCACTTAATGGAGCCATACCCGATGGGCTAATCTATTGCAAAAGGGTTTTGTAGGAGAAGGGATACTTAAGGTATTTTTTTTTTTAATTATTATTATTAGTAGTATTCTTATATTATCATATAAATAAGAATCTATCAAAATGATCAAAATGATAATAAATCCAAAATATCTGACTAAAACGAATTCGTAAATTCAACTCAATCTAGAAATCCCAATAGATATATTTTTCATATTCAATACTAGTGATAACTAATTTTCATTAGGGAGGTGTGTGTGTGTGTGTGTGTGTGTGTGTGTGTGTACATTATCTGAAACAATGACTGTGTCCCTAAGTTAGTGACTAAATAAGTATGACCCTCCCTCGTGGGTACTCAGTTTTATAAGTGTAGGCGGTAGTTCGTGTCTTATAAATGTAGGCGGAAGATATACACTCTACAACCCATTGCCTGTCTATCTCGCTTGATTTGTTGCTAATGCATTCTTCATCGCTTGTTGGTGTGATGAGAATGGGGAGGAAAATTATGATGCTGCTGCTGTTGTTGTCATGGTTTCGAAGTCTCTGGATTCGATGAGGATTGGTAGATTGGTAGATTGGTCTAAGAAGGAAGGATAGTTGAGAGATCGTAAGCCAAGGTGATAAGATCAAT
>BOPN01010960.1:17500-19120 GCA_017312705.2 Penaeus japonicus
CAAATGATTGATCAGTTAAATAAACTACCTAAAAAAAATATATATACACACACACGTATATCTCAGTGTGTGTGTTTCTCACAGGTAGTTAGATCACTTAAAATAAACATCATGACTATTGAGTATATCGTCGAACAAGTTTGAAACCTTTGAACCGCTAGAAAATTCTTTGATCTTTTTTTTAAGTTTTAACATTAATCATGCGGGAAATTAAAATAACCAGCTTTGATTTTAACACTACTTGATATAAAATCGTTTTTTTATGTGGGGCCAAGAGAAATGATATATTGCACAGAGTAAGTAACATACATGCGGTCATTGCATTTTAGAAAGATCCAGATTCACAAAAGGGCCTAAAGAACAGCAAATTTATGTACTTACTTTATATAATTGCAACGAAGGGGCATTATTGCAGAGGCCAAGAGGATACCATTGAAAGGGTTGAGGGTGCACCTTATTTCTATATCTTGATCTTATACATAAATTCACGAAGCAAAACATATAATTCTTGCATATTATTTAAGTTCAGTTGATTAAGTTGCAGCCTCTCTCCACGTGTTATCACTCTCCGTTGAAAACCCTGTCATTTGCATATAGGAAACGAAGCGAAACAGAAAATACTGAGAAATTGCATAGAAAGTTTTTTATTTACCACAACAAAAAGGGATGTAAATCAGTTCTGAAAAAATGATATAAGAAAGTTCAACAGAATGATAAAAAAAAAAAAAAAAAAAAAAACGGGACGCAATATATAAATAAAGTAAATTTCGTAAACGAAAAGGAAATGCTCCCGTGAAGAAAAAAAATAGCAATGGCCTAATACTAATACTAAAATATATATTCATTTATAGATTAATTGAAAATTATCAGAAAGACATCGAGTTCTTCCGACCTATGAACGTACAATTAAGGCATATATTAGCTTTGGGGTCGCGTCTGTACCGTTTAATCAGTCACTCGATGACAAGCGGCAGTTATTTAAAAAAGTGGACATCGATATAGTGTTCACTTATCCTAATACGTTGCGTAAATCTTTGGTTAAACATAATGCATCCAGCGCTACTCTTGGCACTTCTTCTGGCATTTACGCTATTCCTTGCAATGAATGTCCGAAGTTCTACATAGGTGAAACGGGTAGAGCTGGAAAAAAGAATAAGTGAACACAAACGCGATGTCAGTACGCTAGGGAATCGAATGCTTGTTTTATTCATATGCGTGATGCCGGTTATCAACTAGATTGAAATAACGTAAAATTAATTCACAAATCGTCAAATGCTTACGAAAGAAATATGCTAAAATCTCTTTTAACTTAATTAAAAAGACTCCCAATTTTAACTTGAGTGCTGGTCAATAGGGGTTAGATGATCTTACCTCCTTTTTAGTGGGAAAAGCATTCCCTAGATTAATCGACCTTGTACATCCTTCAGTGACCTGATTCAGCCCTTGCTCGTGCTGTCATGCTTTCTCTATATATTCTTGTTAAAAATTACTTCTACTATTCATTTTTCGATTGGTTACACCTGATGAGGAACTTTCTTTAAGAAGTTCGAAACGTCGCAAGTTTTCCTTCATTTTGTGGCAGTGTTTTATTATAATCATATATACATACATATATATATA
>BOPN01010961.1:17500-19120 GCA_017312705.2 Penaeus japonicus
TATATATATATATATATATATATATATATACATAAATATATTTATATATATATATATATATATATATATATATATATATATATATATATATATATATATAATGTATGTATATGTATATGTATATGTATATATATATATATATATATATATATATATATATATATATATATATATATGTATATATATAGTATATATATATATATATATATATATATATATATATATATATATATATATATATATATGTTTATGCATGTATGCATTTATATGTATATATGTATATATATGTATATATATACATATATATATATATATATATATATATATATATATATATATATATATATATATATATATGTGTGTGTGTGTGTGTGTGTGTGTGTGTGTGTGTGTGTTTATATATATGTATATATGTATATACAGTATATATATGTATGTATGTACATATGTATTTATATATGACTATTATAAATATATATATATATATATATATATATATATATATATATATATATATATATATATATATATTTATATATATATATAAGGATAAACATATTGAACCTGAAATTCAGAAAATAGTATCAGCAAATTAGCATCAACCATCTCATTAATGAGATAAAGATAAAGTTTCTTTTTCTGTACTGTGTTTCTTTTTTTTCTTATTTCAGTTACACTTGTCTTTCTGTTGAGATGAATCTAGTAAGACAAGTTGGTTGCTATTTCAATAAGGTCAGCATGTTAACTTGACAGACCTTTCAATATTCTCATTCAAGAGACTCATTCAAATAAAAGTGGTCCTTGGTAGTAAAAAGGTTGGGAACCTGTTAGGATTGCAAAGTGGTCACTGCTTAACTCTCGAACAAGTGAAGTATAGACTGCCAATTTCCTAATCTAGTCTACTATCTTCCACAAGTGTCTGGATATCTGTGTCATCCACTGTTATTTATCTATTATTGATGAATTGTTTGTATTCTTCCCCATTACTGTTGCATTGGTCTCCTAAGCCTGTTTATCTGGCATAAAAGTCACCCATGCAAAATGTGCCTTGCGAGTGAAATATAGGTAAAGCACTGGTCTGAAATTTAAACGATCTGGAATATACATACAGGACCCAGAGGTAGTCTGGGTAACTAGACGACGATTCCCAACTGGGGTACATTATGGTTGCTCCTTAGTTTTTCAGTTGCCGATGATTGGTCCTTGCGTGAGCCAATCGCGTTGTCACGTTTCTTCCCACTGCGAAAACAAAGTGCACTCGAAGTGGGAATTACGCGGATCATTGTGTGGTTACTGCCACATATAAAGGTTAAAATTTACTATCTAGATGATGGAAATGAACGTCAGAATTCAGATTATCTAACTAATTTATTAATGAGCCTATGCCTATTAACGTACATATTCCATGACAGGAATTTTATTGTCCATGAATTTATTCACACACACACAAGCATACACACACATATATATCTATCTATCTATCTATCTATCTATATATATATACATATATATATATATATATATATATATATATATATATATATATATATACATACACATACATATTTTCATTTATGTGTATGTATACATATCTATCCTATCTATCATAAATGTATATAT
>BOPN01010962.1:12500-15000 GCA_017312705.2 Penaeus japonicus
AACAGATACATGTCATTTGAAACACACGTTGAGAAATACACAGGAAAGAAATGGGCACATCAATATTTCTAAATCACATAAAAAATCAAATCACTACGGATACTAGAATCATGGTCGTGCAAACACTAACTCTTAGCATAATAACCTACTGTTCAAATGTTTGGAGTTCAACCAACAAAACCCAAATGCAAAAAGTACAAAAATTAGTAAATTCGATCATATTACCCTACATATACAAAAATTAAAATGGTTAAAAGTTCATCCTAAGTGCAGTTATGATACTTGTCTCTTTACTTACAAACTGATACATGGACTCTATCCACCATAGTTATTCCCCCTGCAAACTGTAGGGAATACAGTTGGCATCCAAACACGCCAGGTAAATTCCCTATTTGTAAAAAGATCAAATACAGAAACAGGGGCAAGACAAATGCAAATTCGTGGACCGAAAATGTGGAACTTGTTGCCAGATAACATTAAAAACATTAACAAAACAAAATTGAAAGAACACCTCTTTGTTCTTCAAGTGTAGATATATATGTATTCATGGAAGAATAACCATTGTAATTTATGGAATAAAGTGTTTTGAATTTGAATTTGAATAAACAGACCGACACACACACACACACACACACACTTTCATATATATACATATCTAAGTGTGAGTGTATATGAATGAAATGATCAAAGTCTCTAACAAAACGTAAAAATCCTCTCCTTTTTCATTACGAGAAGGAAAGTAATAAAGTCTTAGCTAGTTCCCTGACCCGGGGTTGGGGGAGGGGGGGGGGAGGTAGTAGAATGGGAATGGCAGAAGGGACGACGGAGGAGGTAAGAGATTGGCAGCTGTAGACTTTATTGTCCTGTCTTCCAGTGATGTTGACCGTAACACGTTTTATGAAGAACGCCGCCCTATGACTTTGCGCAGTAGGGCTCTCTCTTGTTTGTTTGTTTGTTTTCTTCGGAAGAGGAGACACAATCGTTCACCAACGCCTCTAAGAATATGGATTTTTTTTATGCCTGAGGTCGAAGAGCTAGTGATTATGGAGATAAGATGGGGAATGAACAACAATAAACATGTATGTATTTGTGTGTCTGTCTGTTTCTGTTTATATATCTATACATACATGTGTATATAGACACACAGACACACACACACATACATACATACACACACACACACACACACACACACACACACACACACACACTCACATACACACACACACACACTCACATACACACACACACACACACACATACACACACACACACACACGCACACACACACACACACACACACACACACATACGTATATATATATATATATATATATATATATATATATATATATATATATATATATATATATATATATATATATATATATACGTATGTGTGTGTGTGTGTGTGTGTGTGTGTATGTATGTATGTATGTGTAATGGTAATAGATTTACAAAAAATCATCACTGGAAAGATCTTGAACGATTCAATAAAACATTTTGATATAACATGACTTTCCTCGCGTTTTTCTCCACGCACAAGCTGATATGAACAATCATAAATCATTTTCAATTCTCTTCCTTGTCCAAAGTTTTCTCCTCTTTCAAGTGACTCATGATTTATTACCTTTAATCTGGAAGCACGATCATTCACTTGACAGAGAGCTTCTTAGGGCTAAATCCACCACTGCTCCAGTCTTGCTTCATTTACTTCTAAATCGATTGGAGAAGCACTGATTCTTCATTATCATTGTTACTTTTATGATCACTACTTGCCGTTCTTGTAGAAACGTTTATTTGTATATTAGCATTCACATCCTTTTTTATAGTTATTGTTGTCATTATTGCAATGATTATTAGGGTTACTATTTGTATTGTCTTTCTAATCATCATCATCATTAATATCGTATTTACCCATACAATTATTATTATCATTATCATCATTATTATTATCATTATCACTATTCTTCCTATTACTGTTATTACATTATAATGTTTATGATACTTTAGCCTAGAAAGAACAAATAACTTCTGAGAAAAATAGAAAATAAAAAATCTTTTCCCCTCAACCTGAAGAAAAAACGTACATTACCATAAGTAAATCATGAATAATTCATTGCAGACCCAATATCTTGCAGCCGAGAAAGGGCGGAGATATTACACAGGGCAGTGCAAGGACAGTGCCAGGACAGTGCCGACCATAAAGAACGTCGGAATGTCTTTTGAGAGCCATAGTAAAGAGAGGAAGAACTCCCTGTGTTTCTATTCTTATGATTACTCAGCATGACGTTAGCATTGTTATGTTTAAGATTTGATTTTTTTCAATATTTTCCTTTATAATGATCAAGATGATAATAATAATGTTAGCGATATTAGTAATAATGATAATCATATTAATGATTCTGATAATAATGATAATGATTATGATAATAATAATGATAATAACAGTAATGAAGTTAATGATAATAATAACAACAATAATGAAATTAATGATGAT
>BOPN01010963.1:14301-19103 GCA_017312705.2 Penaeus japonicus
ATAATAATGAAATAATGAAGATAACAGTAATAATAATTATGATAATAATGGTGATACTGATAATGATACCAATAAAAAATGTTGACAACAATGAAAAAAATATTAACAATGATAATGATAATAGTGATAATAGTAATAATGGTAATGATAACAGTAATGATAATAATCATAATAATAGTCATCATTATAATGATAATAATAGTTATGATAATGATGATGATGATGATAACCTTAACGATAATGATAGTAATAATGATGATGATGATAACCTTAACGATAATGATAGTAATAATGATAATGATAATAATGATAACAATAATAATGATAATTATAATAATGATGATAGTGATAATAATTTTAAAAAGCATGAAAAAAAACGGGTAAGTTCAGAGAGCGAAAGATGCAATTGACGAGTTTCGATGTCACATCTCTTTGTTCTCGTCAATAGCTTTTCTACATTCATATCAGTGAACTTTGCTCGTACAATGAAGACGCCGGACGTGATCACCTGTGTAATTACGAAGGGTTGTTCATGAGTTCGTGTAGTGGTAGCTAAGAATTGTTTCAACGTACCGTGTATCATGTGATTACGGCTGGAGTTCAAATGTTAATTGCATTTGAGCAACAGGCTACCAATTGTATCACCATTAAGTATGAATGCAGACCTAGATAATGCTAAGTGAAATAAAAATGAGAGAGAGAGGGTAAGAGAGAGGGCGATGAGAAGGAGATGAGAGAGAGTGAGAGAGAGAGAGTGAGAGAGAGGGAGAGAGAGAGAGGAAGAGAGAGAAAGAGAGAAGATAGATAGGTAGGTAGAGAGAGAGAAAGAGAGAGAGAGAGAAAGAAAGAGAGAGAAAATATGGCTACAAAATTTGACTGAACCGCATGATTTTCAAGCACAGTCTTCTGAAATCAGTCGTTATGGAGTGATACTCATCTCTATGTGCACGTTTCTGTACATATACTATATGATTTGAAATAAATCTGGTGGGCTCAAGACGTTTTCCTTGGAAGCTTGGGATCACAGACGCCTCACCGGACGTACTTAAATGGCTTGGCAAGAAGGATTATCCACTACGCCAAGAAGGTACTGCCATTATCATTATGTATTCCTTATTGTAATCCTCAGAGGGTGAAGATCCTAGTGGGTTCAACAAGCTCATTTGTTGATTACTATTTTCCTCACAAAGCGACGCCCTACAAGTAATCCTTAGCAATCTTAATTACTTGTATTGACTTATGGCTTATGATCTACAGGAAAGAGTCGCCTAAGAAATGAGCAATGCAGGATTGAGAGGCGTCTAGCACTATCCTCTTCCTTTGGAACAGATAAGAAGAGGCATCAACGTCTCCAGAATCCATATGTATGTTTAGTCATTAATGTATTATTGTCGGTGTTACTACAAATATTAGGATCAGTAATCTGTACAAATAGTGTGAAAGCTACAACAATAATTTCGGTAATGATAATAAAATATTGAGCATAGTAAGGGCAGGATTACAATGTAATTGAAGTAATAATCATAAAATGATGTGGATTATAAGGATATAAGACAGATATCATGGGCAATAGGAACTCAGGCACCACCACTAGCAATAACACAACCACCACCATTAATTTCACCACCACTACCAACTTGCACCTCACACACTACCGCGGTGTACCTCTGCTTCTAGAATTTAAACCAACGCCTGTCATCAATAAGTCGAAGAGATGAGGCTGTGTATTTCGCTGATAGGTTTAGCCATGTTGGTGGAAGGAACGTTAGTGAAGGGAATGTTGGTGGAAGGAGTGTTGGTCGATCTCACTTTAGTGGAAGCCAAAATTGCGAAATATCTAGCTGAGTGTTCAAGTCACTCCGGTAAAGCTCCTCAGCTATGGTGGGGCGAATAAAGGTGAATGCTGTTCACACACTTCCACCTTCAAAATACCTGTCATCACGTCGACTACTAAATTTATTTCCTAAACGCTATGTCGTGTTATCTTCTTTTGAAATACGTATGCAATTCTAATGTAACGCGAAATGTATTACTGATTAAATTAACAATGGTAAAATAACAATAACCAAGGTATAACAACCCATTGTAAGACAAAAACATATCAAATGACTTATATGCGTAAGGATGGTACGGACTGAGCAATCATTGGTGGAATGAAATGGAAAAGAAACATGAAAAAATACTCTGGGGTGTATAAGCATCCTTTTCAGCGTACCATGAAAATCTAGTCTGCCACTTATGGATAGGAGAAACACGACCATCACCTTTGGATTACTAAGCTTTGCAAAAGAATTGACAGTATAATGCATCTTGGAGTTTATGAAGAACCCAGCTGATGCACCGTTATTGAAGTCTTCCATAAGCTATTTGTCCCGTCCTCAGGATGCCTTTCGTATCTCTGAAACCAAAGGCCTACTGCCGCAGGACACTGATAATGAACTAGCATGCAATTATTCAAAAGCGACCTATTAAGGCAAGCAATCCGACTTAGCCCGGACCCCCACCTTTGCCAGGTGAGGCAAGGGCTATTAACCAGCTGTTCTACATAATGCCGCACCAGCTGTCATTCATCATACAAGTTGTTAATGTCTCACTCCCATATCAGCTGGCGTGAGCGGCTGACGGGTCGCTGTCGGGGTTGACAGAGGCTGCATCCAACAGAAAGGCTGTCCGGCCCGAATAGGCGTAAGGCAAAGTGGTAGGCCGAGGGAAAGTGTAGAGACGGGCAGAGAGATACTCAAAAATAACACACACATTGGCATGTACAATAACACGTACGCATGCACGAATAAACATGAGCACAATTACATGCATACATATATTTGAATATTCATATATATATATATATATATATATATATATATATATATATATATATATATATATATATATATATATATATATATGTATATATATATATATATATATATATATATATATATATATATATATAATTATATATATATATATATATATATATATATATATATATATATATATATATATAATGTGTGTATATATATATATATATATATATATATATATATATATATAATTGTGTATATATATATATATATATATATATATATATATATATATATATATATATATATATATATATATACATATATATGTATATATATATATATATATATATATATATATATATATATGTATACATATATATATATATATATATATATATATATATATATATATATATGTGTGTATATATATATATATATATATATATATATATATATATATATATATATATATATATATATATATATATATATATATACATATATATATATACATATATATATATATATATATATATATATATATATATATATATAAATATATATATATTTGTATATATATATATATATACGAATATGTGTGTGGGAAAAAAACTAATGTCACTGTTATCGGGCAATGACAACATGGATAGCACTTAAATGTGAGTTAAGACGAGCCTGAATTGTAACTGTTGATCCGATAATGCACTGTCCAAGAGTCATCAGATTGACAGGAAGGCTCTTTCCTGCCATCTTCATTGGTGTAACTTTTCTGCAAGATTGATAGATTTGATGAGAGTAATAGCGCCTTAGTTTTCTCTCCTGTATGTGAATCCGTCTGGACAGTCTCTATATGGAACCTTCTGATCCATGTAGAGCCTAGCCTACTCGCAAAATAGTAGATAAACCAAGTACAATATGAACAGCGTAATGAACACATCAAAAGCACTACGGATAATGAGATATTCTGCTTTCAGTTTATTTTCGGATGGCTTCCTTGCCTTTCTTTATAAAACACATCTAAGAAATTTCTTGGATCACTTTTGATATAGTATTCGCATTTGGACGTTTGTGTTTGTGTTGTTTTTGTTTGTGTCTTTGCAGCGGCTCGACTACACCTAAGTCACGGCCGATGTGATCTGGAGCTTTAAATGCAGTGGGATGCAAATTTGAACCACAGATTGAACTAAAATATACCACTACCATGAAATCAACAGTCGATAATTCTTTTATTTGCATATAATCCTCTGATTAAAAAAGCCATGAGCTTATGAGTCGACACTTCATAAAGCATTAACTGATATTCAAGCATCACGGGCCCCAGTTCGGTGGCTGCCGTGTGGTTTGAAAGACGAACATTTCTCTTTCCAAAAGATTTTCATCCCGAGCTCTTTTCTTCATAGTTTCTCTTTGCAACACATGGCCAGGCCCTCCTTGTCGATCTTGAGGGCCACGTCTTCTTCCTTTATAAGGGCCGGAAGTGTCTTCATCAGGTGCTGTCTACAGAGCAGTTTCACATTTCTTTTGTTGGTTAGTAGTTTAGACCGACTATTGTATCAATAAAAAAACAGTATATTTTCGCTACCTTCATAAAACAATGTAAACATTCCCGAGAAGAGAGAGGGAGCGGGATGGTCCCCCAGTCCGGCGTTTGAGGGCCGGAGTATCCCGGAAAGCCCGGCCTTCAAGGACATCCCTGCTCTTCTTGGCTCCCATGACCTTCATCCAGCTGTTCTTTGCCGACATGACTCTGATTCGCACACGAAAAACAGGTGGTATTCTCTCTCTCTCTCTCTTTCACTCTTTTACTCTTTCTTTCTCTCTCTTTCACTCTTTTACTCTTTTACTCTTTCTCTCTCTCTCTCTCTCTCTCTTTCACTCTTTTACTCTTTCTCTCTCTCTCTCTCTCTCTTTCACTCTTTTACTCTTTTACTCTTTCTCTCTCTCTCTCTCTCTCTCTCTCTCTCTCTCTCTCTCTCTCTCTCTCTCTCTCTCTCT
>BOPN01010964.1:5000-10000 GCA_017312705.2 Penaeus japonicus
AACCCTTGTGATGTTGAAAAGGTATTGCCATTTTTTCATTTTGTAACAAGTGTTCCTTGGTGTTTCTCCTGCGATTACCCTTTGCAACATTTGTTTACCTTGCGGTTAACCAATTGCAATCTTTGGCTGCATTGTGGTGGTTATCATTTGCGACGATTGTTTACCTTTCGGTTATTACCATTTGTGACGTGTGGTCGCTTTGTTATCATTGTCAACATTTGTTTACCTTGCGGTTGTTACCATTTGCAACATATGTTCCTCATTGTGTATTTCATATTTTGCAATGCGACATGTGTTCCCCTTGGTCCTTCACAATTGCTATTTGTAACAAATGATTTTAGTATTTTACATAGCCATGATATTATTTTGTATAACCACTTGCAAAGTTTATTCAGTGCCTTTTTGAAACGCGTATTCCCCTTGGTGTATTATAAACATGGCCATTTGTAATGTGCGTTTGCCTCGGTGTATGCCAGTGCATACTTGTGCAGTTATAGGTTTCTGAATTTTATATCATATTTACTTGTAATAAATCACGGGTTTTGTGTACCAACTAATTTTGTAGTGTCATATAACGTATTACTTTAAATTATCAGTTGTGATTCATTGGTCTACAGTTAATATTGAATTGTTTGCAAATGTGCGTCGCTAGTACTTGATAACTAATGAGTGCAATTTTCCGTATTCTGTCTAGTTAGCTAGCTTAATTTCGCATGGGTATCCTTCTATTATTTTCAAAATGTCGTTCTCTGTTGAGAGGTTTGTTGCCAGTCCATCTGCAGAATTGCTGATGAATTTAAAGAAAGCACAGTGGAGTGAGTTGGCCGCCCATTATGAACTTCCTGTCCGATCCTCATTTCGGAAAGATGTAATCCGCGAAATAGCTTGGAGCACTGATGACGGTCGGTGTCATCACTAGAGAGGACATGGAAGATACATTTCCTGATGAGACGATAAAACGTCGCCAACAGACCTTGAATTTCAGGTTCGAAGGAAAAACTGAGAGCAGAAAACGAGCGTCTACGCCTCACTCAGCGCTCGGAGAATGATTCTTACGATTCTCGTTTCCACCTCAGAGAGAGGCTGAAATGATTTGTCCCTAAATTCAGTGAGCAGGAGCCTGAGAATTTTTTACGCATTTTGAGCGTGTTGCTCAGTTACATGAGTGGCCCCAGGACAAATGGGTTTTATTAATTGACAGCGCTTTCATAGGTAGAGCACAGGAGGTATTTTCAGCTCTGGACGTGGTCCAATCATCAAACTATAATGTAGTAAAGCAGGCGATTTTAAGTGTATATAAAAGGTGCTCAGTTATACTGGCAGGAGTTCCGTAACAGCCGCAAAAGTGTCGGCCAAACATTTGTGGAGTTTGTAAGACGTAAGGAGATGTTGTGCCGTAAATGGGTTGAAAGTCAGCTTTCATCTCGCGGCTATGAAGAATTATTAGAATTGTTCATCCTCGAGGAGGTGAAAAATAGTATGCCCTTGAGAGTTCGTAGTCACATAGAAGAGAGAGGTTTAACTACATTATCTGAGATCGGTATGGCTGCTGATAACTTTTCCCTGACTAATGCACAAATCAATTACAGATCAAGGGAGTCCACATCCCATCCTAACCCCTCCAGACATGCTAATTCAGGGACTGGGAAGTCGGAGCGTGTTGATGTGGCCGAGACGTCTTATGCCCAAAGTTCCTCTCTTCCTGTAAGCTATGGTGGTAAAGGTCATGAGGGTAAAGCAGAAAAAATATCTTACTGTCGTTATTGTAAGAAGGTAGGACACTTACTTTCTGACTGCCTTAAGTTAAATCGTAAGCGTTCAGAGAATGCTAAACCTGTATTACACGTTAGCATGAATAGTGAACCTATGGAAATAGCTGATGGTTATAATTTTACGTGTGAAACTAACCCCTCTAATGAACATAAGGTAAATAATCATGAAATAAGTCATTCTTTCCTTCCCTTCCATTCCACAGGTTTTATTGGTATAGACGGAATAGAGGCGTCTCTTCGCCCTGTCAATATCTTGCGGGATTCCGGTGCAGAGCTGTCATTGATATCAAAGCATGACGTCCCAAGTCCTGAATGTTATACCGGTGAGACAGTTCTGATGGATGGTTTTACGGGGATAGCTGGCTTACCTATCTGTAAGGTTCATCTCAAGTCGGACTTAGTGAAGGGTTCAGTAAGATTAGGAGTAGTTGATTATATTCCTGCTAAGGGTATATCTGTCGTAATTGGTAATGACCTCGCAGGAGGTAGAATGTGGCCTTGCCCAATAGTCACATCCTGCCCCAATAGCGAGAATAATACCAAAGAGTTAGAAGAAAAGTATCCACAGCTCTTCCCTGCGTGTGCCATGACACGTAGCACGAGTAGAATGTCAGATTTGAAGCCTTCCTCTGATACAGAGGCAGACATTTTCACCGATTTTACTTTGAAAGACTTCTTTAAGTCTACTGAGAAGACAGCAGTACCTGTTAATTCTGAAGTTGTTTCTCTAAAGGGAGAATTAATAACAAGGGATGCACTTATTGCACAACAAAAGAATGACCCAGATTTGGCTAAGTTCTTTGATAATGTAGTTGATGAAGAAAATATTGATAATTTTGGAATTTGTTTCTACCTGAAGGCAGGACTCTTGATGCGTAAATTCCAACATTTAAATGTCCCTGCAGATGAAATTTGGAACAATGTCCATCAGATAGTTGTTCCGAAATCACTGCGTTCTGATATACTTTCCATTGCTCATGACCTATGTGGCCATTTAGGTGTAACAAAGACATATCATAAAGTTCTGGCTCATTTCTATTGGCCCAGACTTAAAAGAGATGTCGTTAAGCACTGTAGAACTTGTCACATCTGCCAAGTTAAAGGTAAGCCAGGTACGTCTGTCAAACCTTATCCATTACAACCAATCCCAGTTGTGGAAGAGCCATTTAGTAAAATAATTATTGACTGTGTTGGCCCTCTGCCCAAAACAAAGAGTGGTAATCAGTTTCTCCTCACTATTATTGACAGCGCTACCCGTTACCCCGAAGCAGTACCTCTCAGACGAATAACGAGTAAAAATGTTGTCAGAGCACTCGTAAAGTTCTTTACTCAAGTGGGCCTACCTTCTTCAATACAGTCAGATCAAGGGTCGAATTTTACCGCAGATTTATTCCAACAGGTAATGCGTTCCTTGGGTATTAGACAGTACAAGTCAACAGCTTTTCATCCTGAGTCACAGGGAATTGTGGAGCGATTCCACTACACCCTGAAGACTATGATAAAATCCTTTTGTCTGGAAGTAGGGTCAGAATGGATGAGGTCGCGATTTGTTGCTTCTTTTCAGCCAGGGAAAGTGTTCAGGAGAGCCTTGGGTTTTCACCTTTCCACACTTATGGTCATGAGGTCAGAGGACCTCTCAAAGTATTAAAAGAGTGTTGGCTCAGTGAAGAGGAAGATGTGCCTGTTTCACTTATGTGAAAACTAAAGTAAACTTAAAACTGCTGTCGCCATTGCACATAAACATATGGGTAAGGCACAAAGTAGAATGAAAAATATATTTGACAGAACTAAAAAGCTGAGACTAGATCATTCAACGAGGGTGACCTCGTTTTGGCTTTACTTCCCTTCCTAAGAAAAAAAAACCTCTTCGTTCTCAGTATCATGGTCCATTTCGTGTGTTAAAACGTACTAATGAGGTGAACTACATCATTGAAACGCCGGAAAGGCGAAAGAAAAAACGTAAAGTACATGTTAATCTCTTGAAGAAATATCATTCTCGTGAAGATAGTGGTGTTAGTGTTGAAAAAGTAAAGGCTGTAGCCCTAATTGTACCTAATACTGGTGACCACCATGAAGAAAATTATGGTATAGAATCTGTAATTTCTATCGTAGAACCTAATCTTTCAAACTCTGTAATTCTAGATACCCAGAATATAAAACTCTGTTCATCTAGCAGCAAAATCACAGCCAGCATCAGTTCCCTTCTTCAAGATTACCGTGATCTTTTTGGTGACACGCCTCGTCTGTGTACCCTCTTGGAGCATGATATAGAGACGGCAGGTGCACAGCCCATTCGACAAGCACCGTATCGCATCAGTGGAGAGAAGAAAATGTTCCTCCGGTCCGAAATACAACGCCTCCAGGACCAGGGTCTAATTCGTCCGAGTCTAAGTCCTTGGGCATCTCCAGTGGTTTTAGTGCCAAAAGCAGGTGGGCCATTTCGTCTATGTATTGATTATAGGAAGGTTAATGCAGTCACACAACCTGATTCTTATCCTCTTCCGAGGATGGATGATATAATAGACGACCTTGGTAAAGCTCGGTATCTCTCCAAACTAGACCTTTTACAGGGCTACTATCAGGTGCCCTTAAGTGAGAGAACCAAACCTATATCTGCCTTTGTCACACCTACAGGACTTTATGAATTCACCGTCCTCCCATTTGGAATGCGGAATGCCCCTGCAACCTTCCAACGGCTGATGAACTACCTGACTGCTGATCTGGAAGGTGTGAGATGTTACCTTGACGACCTGGTGGTTTGGAGCTCATCCTGGGAGGATCATCTGCTGCGACTTCGCGCCCTGTTCTCCACGCTCGCTGAAGCTAATCTCACTGTGAACCTCAAGAAGAGCGAATTTGGTCATGCTCACGTAGTCTTTCTTGGCCATGTGGTGGGCCAAGGTCAGTTAGCACCAGTATCTGCTAAGATTGAGGCTGTTCATCAATATCCAACTCCCTCTACCCGGAAAAGTCTGATGCGTTTTATAGGTCTGGCGGGGTACTACAGAAGATTCTGCAGGAACTTTGCTCAGGTGTCTGCTCCTCTTACCGATTTGCTCAGCACTAAGAAAGTTTTCAAGTGGTCGACAGAATGTCAAGCTGCATTTGATCAATTGAAAAGTGTATTGACAAACGCGCCCGTGCTGCAAGCACCAGACATGAACAAACCGTTTAGTATCCATGTGGATGCTAGTGATGCAGGTATTGGGGCAGTGCTGCTCCAGCGCA
>BOPN01010966.1:10000-15000 GCA_017312705.2 Penaeus japonicus
AAGAAGTATTCCGAATTTTTTTAATGTATATATATATATATTTTTTTTTCAGAATTACTATATTGAAGATGATTATGATTGTGATGATAATGATTACGGCGATGATCATGGTTATGAAAATAATCATAGTAAAAATAACATCAGTGATAGAAATGATAATAACAAAAATAAAACTAATAATAACAAACACTGCAAAAGTGATTATAAAAAACAAGGATAAGATTAACAAAAATAACCATTATGATGAAAATGACAATGATAATAATACTGACCATAATGATAATGATGTAAAGAGAGAGAAGAGGGGGAGAGGGGATGGGAAGAGGGGGAGAGAAGGAGGGAAGAGGGTGAGAGAAGAGAAAAGGTAAGGGGAAAGAGTGAGGGAAGGGAAGGGAAGAGAGAAGGATAAGAGGGGAGAGGAAGGGGAGAGAAGGAGGGGAGGGGAGGGGAAGAAGGAAGAGGGAGGGGAGGGGAAGAGGGAAGAGGGAGGGGAGGGGAGGAGGGAAGAGGGGGGAGGGGATTAGGGGAGGATGGGAGAAGAGAGGAGAGGTAAGAGAAAGGGGTTATGATAACACTGATAATGATCATAATAATAACGTTGACAATGATAAGGAGAAGAAGAGAAAGAGAAAGAAAAAGAATGAAAAAAGATGAGGAACACAATAAAAGAAGACACAGTGAGACGGCAGATTGTACACTGGAGTTAATACACTGCCGGGGAGAGGGGAGGGGGGGGGAGGGATAAGAGCGGAGGAGAGAGGGAGGGGAGGAGAAGGTGAGAGGGATAAGAGGGGAGAGGGGGGGGGAGGAGGGGAGAGGAGATGAGGAGAGGCAAGGGAAAGGACTGGGGGAAGGTGAGAGGGATAGGAGGGGAGAGGAAGGGGAGAGGAAGGGGAGAGGAAGGGGAGAGGGGAGGAGAGGGGCGAGGAGTGAGAAGCAGAGAGAAAAAGGATCCACAGGTGTCTCGTAAGAAGTAGAGTTATGTGGGAACTCGGGGATTGGTATGACGGGGGAGGGGGGAGAGGGGAGAGAGGGGGTGGGGGGGCAAGGGAAGAAGGGGGAGGGGGCAGGGAGGTGAAGAAGGGGGAGGGGGCAGGGAGGTAAAGAAGGGGGAGGGGGCAGGGAGGTGAAGAAAGGGGAGGGGGTAGGGAGGTGAAGAAGGGGGAGGGGGCAGGGAGGTGAAGAAGGGGGAGGGGGTAGGGAGGTGAAGGAGGGGGCAGGGGGAAAGGAGATAGGAAGCAAAAAAAGAGAACAAGAAGTGGATAAAGAAAGGGACAAGAGTGTAATCTACTCGTGTAAATTCCGCAGAGTTATAATCCGGGTTGGGAGATTTGTAATCCAGGTCGGAGCAGTTGTGTTGTAGGATTTAAGGCGCATGCATTTACGTCATGTAATCTGACTGCATTTTTACGTGGTGAGGCATTGGGATGATGTACCCGGGACCTACGTACTTCTGAGGAAAGGTGTTGTGTAGTTTAGTAGCAGTGTATTAAGTCTAATTAACACGGAAGAAGCGTATTATGTTTTGCACAAGGGACGTAGCGTGGTGCGTGGTGCGGGGATAATGGTGTGTCGTGAAGCAACAAGGTGGAGGCATTCTACAGGAAAGGATGGAAAAAAAGTGAAAGTGTTACCACTGTATATCCACAGTTGTCTTAGGTTTGGTAGATCAACAATAGTAATAGTAGTAGTAGTGATAGCAGATGTTGTAGTAATAGTTGTAGTAGTAGCAGTAGTGGTAGTTTCAGTACTACTACTACTACTACTACTACCAGTAGCATTAGCAGTCGTTGTAGCAATAGTGGTAGTTTTAGTAGCTTTCAGTAGTAGTAGTAGTAGTAGCAATAGCAGCAACATGAGCAGTAGTAGATGTATATAACCTGGAGTGTGAAACGCTTGAAGAATTCGTATTCTTATTTTGGTCAAATAACGTTCAGCTCCGATATTGTGACAGAAAACTGAAGCCAAGAAATAATACTGAGAAGTACCTTTGTTGCAGTCTCAAATATCAACAGTTTAAGTCAATTAGAACAAAATGACCAAAGCAATTGATAACTGATAACAATTGATAACGAGCAATAAATGTTTAGTTCATCAGACAATCAATGATCGGCCGAGAGATCCGTCAAACGAGGAAGTGACTGAAGTGCTTATCACCTCATTAGGTCATTAACATAGAGGATGGTTAGGGGGGTGGGGGGCGCTCACCTCAGACAATCAGTCTTCATGAAGACCTCCAAAGCAAGAAACAAAGTAGGTTTTCCATATTTCCGTAGCCATTTATCATTGTAACTTAACACGGATCTCGCACTAAGCTCCTCCAGCTTCTGCTCTTTGTCAGAACAGCAAGGAAGATCAAGGAAACTAAATTACTCTGTTATGTGGTGGATTAGGCTATGTTAGGCCGTGGTAGATTGGGCTGCGATACATTAGCCTAAGATTAGAATACATTAGAGTGCATTACGTAAGATGAATTAGCCTTAGAAAAATATGATTATGAAAGGCGTAATTAAATGGAAAATGCAATGTTCGTAAAGATGGTAGATCGGTGTGATTATATAAACGAAATATTGAGAAATGTAAAGTGAAATTGCCACATTAGGAACGAAATAATATATGATGTTTGTTTCATTTACGTGCTAGATGAAGGCCCTCTGCTTAACTGAAGTAACACCAAATTAATTTCTAAATTTTCTCCTTCATATAACAAGAAAATGTTAGAATTCCTTATGATTAAGAACGACCTTAATTTAAACTTTATTGATGACCAATGAAGCGTGGATGACTGCTTCATTTTTAGTTGGCTGAACGTTCCTGGGATTGCTTGACCTGATTCATTTCATGTTCCGTCTTTCTGTTTACTGAATGTCCTTGACAACATTTCTTGAAGTATCCATTCCGGTCTCGAAACTTTCCAACTTTTATTCCGCTCCAGTTGTGACTGCATTTCATCTTTATCTCTGGTGCAAACGTTACAGTGCTCGTATATTTATTCCTAAATAAACTCTTCAAATGACTGAAATGAAACTCAGACATATGGGGGATACACATAAAGTATGATTTAGATATCCCAGATCTCGTTAATATATATGCTATGGAATCGAGATTGAGTAAAATGCCTTAAAGCAAATGGCTGACAAAGATCATACGGTGATAGATCGAAATGTAGTCTTTTGTGATAGAGTCAGACAAGATGATACTTGAGGCATTTATGTATTACTTTTAAATAAGCACCCGGATCAATTAAGCTCTTCTTAAAGACAAGATTGGTTTGATTGCTTCTACATTTTGTAATCGTAATAAGTTTTCCTCTCTTTCAATATTGTCAGATAGCATCTTTTCTTTCGTCGTTGAAACATAAACATCTCACATTTTAAATAAACATCTCACGATATGTATGATTCCATCCTCCGACTTCTTATGTTAACAGTAAAAAACAGTTTTTTTCTGTAATGGCCTCACGTCATTTAAAAAATGAAAGCTACCTGTTGATTAAAACATACAAGAGCTCGGACACATCTCCTTCCTATGATAAGGGAGAAAAATAACAAGAACAAAAACAAAACTACTGCGTAACCTACTTACCCAACTTGGTCACACATATCTTGCAATATTGTCCTCAACCTCGAAACTTTTGTTCGCCTCTGCAATCCAATAGAATCAAGAAGATCAAGAAAGACTGCGGCCCCTTTCTATATTGTCTGCAAGAGGAAATACTCTCGCTATGCATCCTTCCGCCCAGGATTTCTGGTTTACAGGAGAGGCTGCACTTGCGAGAGATGAAATAGCCAGTGGATGGGCGAGAGAGAATACATGTGCGATGTAATAACGCAGTAACGCTTTTTTATAGAGCTACGTAAACACCCTTCGGAGTGAATGCACACAGACAGAGCCTTGTGAGCGTGAGTCTTTTTCCTCTTCTCAGCTTCGGTCAACATCTTGAGGGTTCTAACCTGCAGTGTACTCCTTAGAGGCTCCTTAGAACAAATAGCAAAACAACAAAATAGCGAGAATTATAGATGAAGTTATAATTGGGACTAAATAACTACTAAAGAGATGTAATTAACGCGCTTCGATTAAATCTTCTTCCGGACTTAGCTCAACGAGAAAGGTATCCATAATGCAACATATGGCGTTGTTGCAGTTCCGTGGTGGAGGTCGCTGACAGCCAAGGGAAAATATTAGTCTGTTCAAATGCTGTGAACAGCTTGGGATGTTTTAAGACCGGGATTCCACACGTCTTGTGGTCTGGCCTAGACTCACGCGCTGGGGAACTCGAAAAGCCTAGAGCAAGTTTATTCGTCGTCAGTATTTACAGAAATTATTTATAATTTGTTATCGTCGTAGAGATCTCTTAATTGTTATTATTCATTCATAGCGTCACTAGAATATATTGAAGCCAGCCTAGAAGCATCTATCCCGGGGGATGTACTCGTAATGTAAACAAAACGGGAAGATGGGCTCTTGTGGTGGGGGTGGGGGTGGGGGTGGGGTGGGGGGCTCAAGTACAAGGACTGAGCCGTTGTAGTGGAACCCGGACTGAAAAGAAAAAGAGAGAAAAAAGAGAGAAAAGAGAGAAGAGAGAGAAAAGAGAGAGAGAGAGAGAGAGAGAGAGAGAGAGAGAGAGAGAGAGAGAGAGAGAGAGAGAGAGAGAGAGAGAGAGAGAGAGAGAGAGAGAGAGAAAGAGAGACAGAGAGAGAGAAAGAAAAAAAAAGAGAAAGAAAGATAAAGAGAGTGAGAGAGAGAGAGAGAAAGAAAGAAAGAAAGAAAGAAGAGAGAGAGAGAGAGATAAATAAAGAAAGAAAGAAGAGAGAGAGAGAAAGAAAATAATTTCACAACTGAGTAGCTGAAACCCTGTAAATACTACATCAGTATCACATCGTCATCGATCCTGATACCTTTCCGATACCCAACTTTAGAACAGGAGTTCAAGAGTTCTAAAAAGTTTCCAAATGAAATCTTTACGAACGTGGATTCCTCTTGATAACAAGAACAATGCA
>BOPN01010966.1:17500-19091 GCA_017312705.2 Penaeus japonicus
AAAGATGATAATATGAAATGAAAGAATAACTATGGTGATAGCGATGATCATGGGAATGGTAATGGTAACAACAAAAAATATTGTTGATAATGATAGTAATGATAATGATAATGACAACTACAATGAGGATGATTATAGTGATGATAATAATGATAATGATAATAACAACAATAATGGTTATGATAATAGCAATTATAATGATAATAATAATAATGATAGTAATGGTAATGATGATAATGATAATGCAAGTAACAATGTTAATGAAAATTACAATAATGATAATTAAAATAATGATATATGATAATCTCATTGAGAATAATACTGTTGCTGATGATAAGAAATATAAAAAAAGAAAAAAAGAAAGATAGAAGAAAGACTAATGATAACAGTAATCATAATAAGGATACCAAATTATGACCATAAATAGGCTTTTAATCAATCAGAATAATATATATTTTGCGACAGAGCAAGCTAAACGGTCATATAAACGATTCATACTTTTAGCATTTGAATATTAGAATAATCATTCTTGTAACAAGTATTGATAAAATCAACGGAGTTTGGATTCGACTTTCAACCACATATTTTTTGTTCCTTTAAGTCAAAATAAATATTATGGCACGATAAATCAATATTATTTTATTTTTCTCTCTCTCCCTACTTCTTTCCGTTCTTCACACTGAAAAGCAAATATATTTTTTGTTCCTTTAAGTCAAAATAAATATTATGGCACGATAAAACAATATGATTTTATTTTTCTCTCTTTTCCTACTTCTTTTCCTTCTACTCCTTCTTCACATTGAAAAGCAAATATATTTTTTGTTCCTTCCAGTCAAAATAGATATTATGCACGATAAAACAATATGATTTAATCTTTTTTTTCTCTCTCTCCCTACTTCTGTCCCTTCTTCCCCTTCTTCACATTGAAAAGCAAATATATTTTTTGTTCCTTTAAGTCAAAATAAATATTATGGCACGATAAAACAATATGATTTTATTTAATTTTCTCTCTCTCCCTACTTCTTTTCCTTCTTCTCCTTCTTCACATTGAAAAGCAAATATATATTTTGTTCCTTTCAGTCAAAATAGATATGATTTAAATATGAATATGAATAAACATAAAATAATAGAATATAGATATAAATAAAATAAAAATATAAAATAAATATAGAAAAATAGTTAAAAAAAAAAATATATATATATATGATTTAATTTTTTTTCTCTCCCTACTTCTTTCCCTTCTTTTCCTTCTTATCCTTCTTCACATGGAAAAGCAAATAGATAAAACCAACAACCTTGATAAATCATGCATTAACCCAAGAGAGAGCGCGACATGGTACAATTTGCCGAAGAAGTTTCGTCTTGGATCTTCAAATATTTATCTTGGGACAATTTATACCTGGTCTGTTGCCTTAGTCTGCCCTGTTATGTATATCCCTGGGTGAGATGCTTGTGAAATGAGCGATGTATTTTTTCTTTTTCATTAACTCGTGTTGATTTGATACTATTGATATATATTCTCTATCAAATTGGCTTTGTTGTATTGTAGATGATATGGTATTATCTCTTTATAAATATATATATATATATA
>BOPN01010968.1:10000-15000 GCA_017312705.2 Penaeus japonicus
AGAGGAATTGTACCACATAGATATATGTAGTTTAGGTGATAGGATTTTTTTTTTTTTTTTTCATTTATAGAAAGATTATTAGATTGATCGAAAAAATAAATTAATAAAAAAAAAAAATATATATATATATATATATATATATATATATATATATATATATATATATATATGTATATATATATATATACATATGTATATATATATATATATATATATATATATATATATATATATATATATATATTTTATAAATACATTACATTAGATAGATTGAGAATATATATATGATATATAACGGTTATATTTATATCCCGTCATAACACTAGTTAGAAATAATACTAGTTAGTATAGTGAATAGTTATGAAAATAAATGATAACAATAGTGATGGTGATAATGCTATTGGTAATAATGATAATGATAAGCATCGCAATTACGGATATGATGGAATAATGGAAATGTTTGATGATGATAATTAGAACATGATAATAACAATAATGATATAATTGATAGTCATAATAACAATGTCTTTTTATACAAAGGTGGTGGAAATGATGGTGATAGTGAAGTTATCCGTATCATTAACAATAATAACAATAAGTGTGTTATCAAAACTTTGTTATTAATGTTATTAATATTGCAATTAGAATCACAAGAATAACAACCATGAAAATGATGATGATGATGAGTCTGGTATTGGAAATGATATAATAACAATCCTCATAATTCTGATAATCATGACAATGACAATGAGGATAAAGTGCAATATGCAACATCAAGAAAAGTAATGATAATGATAACATAATAACGATACCTAACTAATGCTTGAGATAAATATGATAATATGAACCCCTGAAATTATATAAAAGATGATTATGATAATATTGAAAGAAATTATAATAATTATGAGAGACGGGTTCGTGATCAAACATGGAAAAAAATGACGACAACAAATAAGATAACAAATAAGATAACAAATAATAACAAATAATAAGATAACAAATAATGACGAGAGTAAGCAAAATAAAGACAATTGTAGTAGTTTTGATAAAAATAATAACAACAACAGTAATGAGAATAATAGTACTAGTGATAAAGATAGTAATGATAATAATAACAACAACAATAATTACGATAACGATAGTGATAGTGATATGAATGATATGAGAAGGATAAGGATGATAATGATGATGATGATGATGATGATGAAGATAATAATAATGAGAATGATGAAAATACTAGTAATAGTATTGATGATAATGAATAATATATGATGATAATGCTAAAAATTATGTTACTGATAATGACGATAACAATAATAACATTGATAATTTTGATGATATTAATGATGGTATGATGATAATGACAACATAATAAAGATATGATAATGGAGTAGTAATGATAAATATGATGATGATAATAATTACAATAAAAATAATGCTATTGATGACACTTATAGCAGCAATGATAATGATGATGATGATAGCAACGATAATGATAACAGTAATGATAAAGCTAATGATGATGATGATTATGGTGATAATGAATATAATTCACAAAAATAATGATAACGATAACAATAGTAATAAATAAGTAATAGTATTCATAACAACAGAAATAATAATAATAATAATAATAATAATGATGGCAAGAACAATAGTCATGAAAATGATGATTATGCTGATAATGTTTATATCAAAACGATTACAATAATGATTATGTTAATAACTATAATAACAATGATAGTAATTATGATACTGAATATAATGATAGGAATATAATTCAAATTATAATAATAATGATTATCTGGTTTATGACAATGATGATAATAATGGTGATAATAATTATAACAATTACCATATCAATGATGGTGATTATCAGACTGCCAGCGATTTTGATGATAATCAAGATGCTAATGACCATAATGATGACAATGATAATAATGATCATCATCATCATCATCATTATGATGGTAATTACATGACGACAAGGATGATATTGATGATGATGATGATGACAATAACACTAATGACAGTAATGATGATAATATTAATAATGATAATAACAATGACAGTAACAAAAATGATGATGATAATAATAACAGATCATGTTCATTATAACGGTATTTGTCAGAGTGATGATAATGATGATGATAATGATAATAATTATTATGATAGTGATGATAACGATAATGATGAAAATGATAATAATGAGGATGATAATTTCAATAATGATAATGATAGTGGCAATTCTGATGATGATGATTTATCAACAAGGATGCTAATGGTAACTATAATCTTGATGATTATAATGATGATGATTATAACACTGATGTTAACAGTAATGATGATAATGATAATAATAATATTAATGATGCTAATAATGATAATATTAATGATGATAATAATAATGATCTTAATGATGATTGTAATGATAAAGCTAATAATGATGATAGTATTAATAATAAAGATAACGATGATAATAATTAATGATATTAATGATAGTAATAATGATAATAACAATGATGATATGAATAATAATGATAATAATAATATCAATGATAATGATGATATTAAAAATTATAAGAACAGTAATAATAATGATAATAATAATGATAATAATTGTGGTACTGATAATAGTAAAGATAATGATAATATCAACAACAATAACAATAACAATAACGATAATGATGATAATGAAGCGATAATAACACTAGTGATATTGATGATGACAATTATGATAATGATGACAAATGCAATAATGGCAATGACAATGATAATGATGATGATAATGATAATGATATCAATAACATCAGAGATAAAGATAATAATGTTAATGACGATAATAATACTGATAATGCGATTAATATAATAAGCATGATGATAATAATGATAATGATAATAATTATAGCAACAACGATAGTAATAATAATGATGATTACAATAATAATAATGATGATTACAATATAATGATGATAATGATGATGATGATAATAATGCCATTAATGATGATAGTAATAATTATAGCAATAATGATATTATAATAATACATGATATATGATCATAATGGTAATGATAGTGACAATAGTAATAATAAAAATGAAAATAAAAGCAATGATAACAATCAGAAAAATATGATAATCATAGTAATAAGAATAATGACAATGATAATTAGGTAATAATAACAATCCTAAAAATGTTGATAACGATAATGTTGAGGATGATAACAATAATAATGACAGTAATGATAATTATGATAATTATAATAGTTATGATGATATCAAGTCTGATAAAGATAATGATAATAATAGTAATAATGAAAATAATGATGACATAATAAAGAATAATAATGAAACTGATGATAGCAAAAGTATAGATGATAAAGATAATGACAATAATGATAATGAAAATCATGAAAATGATTGATAATAATAACCATGATAATGACAATAGGAACAACAATTGATAATAAGGTTATATCAAACATTAGTGCTAATAACAATATGACAGTCATCGCGATGATAATAAAATGATAATGGTGGTAATGACCATGATGATAATGATGATAATGACGATGATGATAATGACCTTGATGATAATGGTGGTAATGACCACGATGATAATGATGGTAATGACCATGATGATAATGGTGGTAATGACCACGATGATAATGATGGTAATGACCATGATGATAATGATGATAATGACCACGATGATAATGATGGTAATGACCATGATGATATTTTTTTTTTTTTTTTTTTTTTTTTGTCTACACCAAATCTTTCTCCCTTCAATTTTTGTCTACCTTTACAAATTGTCTAAAATATATTTAGCTGCGCTCTCTACCTCTACTGTCTACTGTTATTCTACGCTCACCTACTCTCTCTACTCTCTCTACTCTTCAACTTTACCCAAATATCCACAATAATCCATCCACATTCACCTAAGTCTACCACCCTCTACACACTCTACTCTCTCTACTCTACTCTTCACTCACCTCTCTTCAACTTTACCCAAGTATCCACAATAATCCATCCACATTCACCTAAGTCTACCACCTTCTTCACACTCTACTCTCTACTCTCTTCAACTTTACCCAAGTATCCACAATAATCCATCCACATTCACCTAAGTCTACCACCTTCTACCCTTGATCTACCCGAATTTCTACCTGTCTTCCTTCTAGATTATACTCTACTGATTTTTTTTTTTTTTTGCCATGGATAACCCACAAATAAATTTTCACAAAGATCTGTCCGTAACTTTGAGATTTTTTTTAATGATGATAATGATGATGGAAATAAAAAATCAAAAATAATGATGATGATACAAATGAGGATGGGACTAATGATAATGATGATGATGATAATTATTATGGGAATCGTATTGATGATAGTAACAATATTATTAATGATGGTGATTATGAGGACAATAGTAATAATAAGAAGAATGATGATAATAATAATGAAAAGGACATTGATGGCAATGGGGATAACAATGACAATGAAACATAATAACGATAATGATAATACTAATGATTACGTTACTAATGATCACAAAAAAGGAAAAAGGTGATGATGATAATGGCATCAATAGTAATAATGGTGATAATAACAAAGATCATGATAACAAAGAGGGTAATATTATGGATAAGGATGATAATGACGATGAGGAGGAGGATAATAATAATGATAATAATGATCATAATAATGATGACAATTATGAGGAGAGTAAAAATGATAATAATGATGATGAGTATAATAATGTGAACAACAATAATTGACACTAAGAATGATAATAATGAAAATGACATCGTAATGATAACAAAAATGATAACAGCAATGCTAATGGTTATAACAACAGCAATGCAAATGATAATAATATACAATTGATAATACCGATAATTTATATGACATCATCGTAATGATAATAACAATAACAATCTTCATGACGAAAAAAAAACATCGAAAGTCAATGATAAAGAAGAAGAAGAAGAAGGAAGA
>BOPN01010969.1:0-2500 GCA_017312705.2 Penaeus japonicus
AAAAAAAAAAAACACGACCATACCCATATACCTCGAGCAAACAACCAACCGACCAACCAACCAAACAAACAAACACAGAGCCCTATTTTCTTGTAAGTGTTGCCTTCGTCTCACATATCGACGTGCACGAATATTGACGAAGAGAAACAAATATTTTTACCTGCCTCCAAACGTCGGAAAATCAATAGATCTCGTGTCGCGCGCGCATTCTCGTCGCTTTTCTCCTCCCTTGGCCCACCACTTTCCACCATCGTGACAACACTTTCTAGACGTAGTGACAACACTTTCTTTCTAGAGGTAGTGACATTTTTTTTCTAGTGCTAGTGACATTTTTTTTCTAGACGTAATGACACTTTTTTAGACGTATTGACAACACTTTTTCTAGACGTAGTGACAACACTTTTTTCTAGACGTAGTGACAACACTTTTTTCTAGAGGTAGTGACAACACTTTTTTTTCTAGAGGTAGTGACAACACTTTTTTCTAGAGGTAGTGACAACACTTTTTTTTCTAGAGGTAGTGACAACACCTTTTCTAGACGTAGTGACAACACTTTTTTCTAGAGGTATCGACAACACTTTTCCTAGACGTATTGACAACACTTTTTTCTAGGCGTAGTGACAACACTTTTTTTTTCTAGAGGTAGTGACATTTTTTTTCTAGACGTAGTGACAAGACTTTTTTTCTAGAGGTAGTAACAACACTTTTTCTAGGCGTAGTAACATTTTTTTTCTAGAGGTAGTGACAACATTTTTTTCTAGAGGTAGTGACAACACTTTCTAGAGGTAGTGACAATTTTTTTTCTAGAGGTAGTGACAACACATTTTCTAAACGTAGTGACAACACTTTTTTCTAGAGGTAGTGACAACACTTTTTTTTCTAGACGTAGTGACAATACTTTTTTCTAGAGATAGTGACAACACTTTTTCTAGACGTAGTGACAACACTTTTTCTAGACGTATTGACAACACTTTTTCTAGAGGTAGTGACAACAATATTTCTAGAGGTAGTGACAACAATTTTTCTAGAGGTAGTGGCAACACTTTTTCTAGAGGTAGTGACAACACTTTTTCTAGAGGTAGTGACAACACTTTTCTAGACATATTGACAAAACCTTTTCTAGACGTATTGACAACACTTTTTCTAGACGTACTGACATTTTTTTCCTAGAGGTAGTGACAACACTTGTTCTAGAGGTAGTGACAACACTTTTTCTAGACGTAGTGACAACACTTCTTTTCTAGAGGTAGTGACAACACTTTTTTTCTAGACGTAATGACAACACTTTTTCTAGACGTAGTGGCAGCATTTTTTTTCTAGAGGTAGTGACAATATTTTTTTTTCTAGAGGTAGTGACAATACTTTTTCTAGACGTATTGACAACACTTTTTCTAGAGGTAGTGACAACACTTTTTTTTCCAGAGATAGTGACAACACTTTTCCTAGAGATAGTGACAACACTTTTTCTAGAGGTAGTGACAACACTTTTTTCTAGAGGTAGTGACACTTTTTTCTAGAGGTAGTGACAACACTTTTTTCTAGAGGGTGACAACTTTTTTCTAGAGGAAGTGACAACACTTTTCCTAGAGGTAGTGACAACACTTTTTCTAGAGGTAGTGACAACACTTTTTTCTAGAGGTAGTGACACTTTTTCTAGAGGTAGTGACAACATTTCTTTCGAGAGGTAGTGACAACACTTTTTCTAGAGGTAGTGACAACACTTTTTCTAGAGGTAGTGACAACACTTTTTCAGTAGATAGTGACAACACTTTCTAGAGGTAGTGACAACACTTTTTCTAGAAGTAATGACAACACTTTTCAAGATATACAGTGACAACACTTTTTAAATGTAGTGTAATACATTCTTTAAAATGCTTGTGGCAGTTCTTTTTGACGAGTGGCAACAATCGCCACCATCGTGCTATTTCTTTTTAGACGCATGACAACACTTTTAGATATCTGTAGCAACACTATTTTAGACCTAATGACATCATATTTTAGATGCGTGTGACAATACTTTCTCGATGGGCATGACAACACTTACCACCCTCGTGACAGCACTTTTGGCAATTCTTATCCCCTTCGCGATAACACTTTTTAGATGCGTTTGGCCACACTTTCTCGGGTGTGGTAGCTCTTACCACCGTCATGGCAACTCTTTCTGTACGCATGTGGCAACACTTTTTGGACGCGTGTGGCAACACTTTTTAGACACATGTGGGAACACTTTTTGGACGCGTGTGGCAACCCTTTTTGAATATTGTCCACCCTTTTGACAACACTTTTTATACGTATAGACTGTGACAACGTTTTCTACCGACGTGGAATTTTTAGATGCAAGTGACAACACTTATCACCCTCATGAAATAACTTTTAATGCATGTAACAAGCACTTTCCAGCTTCGTGACAACACTGTTTATACTCGTGTGAAAACAATTCCCGACTTTGTGACACCTCTGACAACACTATTCGCCTTTGTGACCGAACACTTTTCACCCA